>JAASLG010000319.1:0-29453 GCA_013365235.1 Cercospora sesami | reverse complement strand
AATGCCCGTGACGACGTTCAATGGCTTTGCTTTCGTGTTCAGGCATTGTCCAAGGCAGAAGAAGAGATAGTTTCCTGCGTAGTATTGGTAATTTCGTCCTGTCCGAGTGCTTTCACTAGATTTGATCGGCGGTTTCGCAGGCGAGGAGAGCTTTTCGTTGTCCTGGGACAATTGCTGTTCCGCATTGCGCTCTCGATTGCTCTTATTCGAGGTCCATCCCAAGGAGTTCCGATAGGCTGGCGGTGGTGCGGGTTGCGACGCAGAAACCGGCGGCTTTTCAATCGGGTTCAATGGCACTTGACTCTGATCGCTGACCACACTCTCCGGAGCGGCCGCTGGACTGAATAGTGGCTCAGTACTCGCAGAGACAGAAAAGCCTCGGCCACTGCTGGGCAAAGGTGGCACATCTCCGTCGCGCGAAGCACCATCCCGCGAAGCAAGTTCTCGCGCTGTGTTGATCGACGCCAGACTAAGGCGATGTGCTCTTCTGTCCTCGCCGCTCTCGTCTACGCTGTGTTGCAAGCGATGTCCGCCTTGGGTACTGCTGGGAGGGGCGATGTTCTGACCGCGTTGCGCCTGCAGCTTCTGCGAGCTCATGGGACGAAATGCGCTCTGCATGGCGAGAGACGGAACATGAGTAGGTCCACCCACGCCGGAGCCCGGACGTGAGTTCTCGTCTCGCCTGCTCATGGGCCGGAAACTTCGCTGTGTCGACGTGCGGCTGTCGCGGTCTCGGCTCGTGGTGTCGCTGGCTGGTCGCGCTGGCGGGAGTCCTGGCTCTCCCACAGGTCCGGTCGCTGTCAGAGCGGACTGACCTAGAGTGGAGGTGGCATTGGAGCTGGAGCTGGATGGCCTCGGCGGGTCGGCCATGGTGGAGTGGCTATCGTTCGCGCCGGCAATGGTGTGTCGGTGGATTGGTGTCGGCGACGAGATTCATAATCGGGCGCGGGTCAACAGAGACGGGACATGTCTCTATACCGGGGGGGCTCCTGAGTACAGCGTGTGCCGACGCAGTGCTTTTTAATAGCGCAAAGTGAAATAGATGGTCGGGCGTCAGTGCGAATGAGCTGGGGGCGACTCCTATCAAACGCGCGACAATGCACGTTGTGCCTGAAATGTGCAGCGGGAAGGGAATCCCCGCAGAGCCGCATCGCGACCAGCAGAGCAGTCCATTGGCTTTGCTTTGACATCACATCATCGAAACACACCACCACCCCCAACACCAACCACCACCGCGATTTCTCCCGCCACCGCACACCATGTCCTTCGTCGCACGAAGAGCCGCCTTCCAGGCCACCCGCGCCGTTCGCCAGCCTACCCTCCGCCGCACATACGCCGATGCCGTGAGCAGCGCCGAGCAATCTGAGAAGAAGGATGTCCTCCGAAAGGGCGCTCGCAAGGATCCTGAGCTCTACGTATGTCTATGTGCTTCCCATACGCAAAGTTGGAATGATGAAATTGGGAGGAAAAGAATGGAGTGACGAATATGGAATGGCGAGGCTGGGATGCTGATTATGCTGTGCAGATTCTCCTCACCATCATGACTGGCGCTTTTGGCCTCGCAGGCTGGCATTTCTCCAGCAACCCAACGTCCTCGTCGTCCGAAAACAAGGTGGCTCGCGTCGATGGTTCGGAGCCTTGGAAGACCGGAGGCGAGGCCCGCTACCAATACCACCCGGGCGGCGACCCAAGCAAAGGAAAGAAGGATGCTCCTAGCGCACTGAATGAAGTGATAGTGCCCAGTAAGTGTCGTGCAGTCGCAAGAAGGCATCTTCAACATGCAAAAATTATATTCCGATCATTTTTGTTCTCCAGCTGACCGATTTTCAGATGTCAACCTGCCAAAGGTACGAATCCACTCACATGAGAGGAGACAACGCGGAGGTGAGATATCTGAATCAGAGCTGACCAACTGCAACAGGAACTCCACGAGAAATACAACAAATGGGGCAAGGAGGGTTATTAGAGCGGGAAGCATGCAGCACGTTGCGAACGGCGCTCTGCGAAAGATGTACACAGCACGGAGTGGATACTTGTGCAATAGATTGAAGCGATGGTTTCGTCCTTGTGACAGTAGGTATTCACAAAAACATTCTTCATATGTGCGAGCGAGGTGATGACAACCTTGACATTTGCAATCAAGAGCCAACCGCTACGCTGATCGCAAGCTCATTATTAGGCTTACAAGCTCATCGAGGTGCATGTTGTTGCTGAATGCCATGGCTCGCAGGCCATGCATCGAAGCACGTCGCCGCCAGCGCACCCCATGCGCAACAAACTATCGCAACTTGTCCCAGCCCGACCGCCATGCTGCAGACGCCCTGCACCTGCACAGTTCCGCGACCTCAATGCAGCCCTCAACTACGAAGGCCCCTCAGAATTGATGCGACAGCTCTCTCCTTCTCCAACTCTGGTGCGTGCTTGTCTATTCTACCCTCCGCCTCGGTGAGAACCTGCCGGAACAGCCTGTCTTGAAGGCATTGCAAGGCCGCGTGACCTGGCGCCGCGGGCAACATTCCATTCGCCCGCGCGGAATCTACCTGGTCAATTACCGCGGTGATTTGTGCGCTCAGTAGACCATACATCCGAAACCGCGGATCGAACGTCCACAGAGCCAACATCTCCTCGATCAGTTGTCCGATCCAGAAAACCGCGTTGAGCGGGTGTGTAGGCAAATCGCGAACTGGATATGTTGGCCAATAATCTATTCCGATGGCGACTGGACCTTCGCGTGGAATACGGCGTTGCTCTCTTGCCGCGGTAAAGGCGACGATGAGTTGGCAACCGACACGACACCAGCCGGGCATAGCGGCTGCGCTCCACGAGAAGACGAATCCCGGCCAGGTGTGCAGGTGTGAGACGAGTTTGAGCAGCCATTTCTGGTTGAAAATGGCATCTGTCTCTGGCTGCGGTGAATCAGCGCGTCACAACCCAACAGACAACTCGGTGCGCTTACCGGTCCGAAGGCCACGAGAGACTTCTGCTTCTTGGTTCTCTTGGTCTTTGCTGGTTTCGTCATCTTGTAAAGGTTCTGACCACCACTGAAGAGGTGTTTGGGTTGGTGAGCGAGGAGCACGATAGTCCGAGAAAAGAACCAAGGCACCAATGCCAAGCCATTTGCTTCTGGATGTTGGGGAAAGTGCGTCCTCGCCGATGCTTCACTTTAGCTTGGACTGCAGGACAGATGAAATGACTGACGCGCCACTCTGCCTGGCTGCGACAATACCATTGTCAGAAAGCACGCTTTCCCCGAGGAGAGAACAGCAACTCCGCTCACGATATGAACCACGGTCAGGAACGTGTCGAGTGGAAATATCTGAGATTGGACTGCCTTTGTTCAAAGCGGTCGCAATCGCCCAGCTTCCTCTCTGGAAATGCAAAGACTTCTCTGCTCTTCAGCCCAGGGAACGTGCGCAGCAACGCTGCGACGAGCTCTTTGAGACACGACTACACAGACCTCCTGCCGACAACTTCCGACACATCCCATTCAAGCACTCGCGGTCGCGGTCACTCTTCTCTGCTTAATCTCAGCTGATCAAGAAGCTTTTGCAACATCTCTGGCCACTCGCCTGTCCGGCCTTTCTCCATCAGAACAGTGTTCATAGTCCGTCCGATCACCTCGAAAGATGCTTCAGGCCCGACCCTTTTTATGACTTCATCCTTCACAATGGACCAAGCGACGTCCAATAACTGGCCTCCATCGGCGTCTCTAATTTCGCCATGCAGCTTCTGTTCTTCGGCGCTAAAGGTTCTTGGTCTCCATTTCCCGCTTCTTTCGTCTCGGGTGACTTTGTCGGCCAGTTGATTGATCTGAGTAAAGTTGTCCTTACCATCAGCATATGTGTTCCAAATTCATTCAAGGGAAACTGGGCCCATGCAGCGAATGCTCACCTGTTCAACTACCTCCCGGGGCAGTCCTCGTAAGGTACTGGTTGCTCCTACCGTCCAGTATTCCACTTTCATACAAACCCAACTCTTAATGTGCCACGCCGCAGTGTTGGGGTTTTGATAGCTACCTTCCCACGGGTATACGAACGGATGTGTCACCTCTTTTGTTCCGGGCGACAAACCCAACGACGCGGAAGCTGCTTCGAATGCGAGAACGAGATCGTAGCCGTCAGAGCACCACCTGGGCATACATTCATCAGACCAAGGGAGGTCTAGACCAGGCCACGTCACAAGATGAGCAAGAAGCTTGTGACGCCATTTGCTGGCACAAATGTCTGGAGTTTCTGGCTATTCTACCGATTAGCAATGCCACATGTAAAGTTGGTAAGCAGGCTCGCAGATCTCTCACTGGGCCGAAGACTGCCACTCGAGACTTGTCAAATGAGCTCGAGTCGTCTGCACTCGTGTTTGATAACTTTGAACCTGGCTCCATGTTGCGATCAGATTGATGAAAGGAATCAGAAAATCGAAGCAATGAGCGACCAGAACAAGTGCTCTCTGCACAATCAAGCCATGTCAGGGAGACAGATACTCCATAAAGTTCGAGAGCAAGCACGACATTACTCTGACCGTTCTTCGGTTGCCATCCAGCACGAGTTGCAGCTGGAAACATCTTTCCGAAACCCGAACGCCCACTGATTTCTTCGAGACACTCATACCTCTCCCTTGCGGCGTAGCTGAGCCACTCCGTCTTTAGAAGCGAGGCAGGCGTGCAGCCAGGATCATGAAGAGCGATCACAAGATGTGGGTGACCTCGAGTTTTGGCTTTGCTTTCCGGAGAGCAACTGGGCGAACGGATCAGACCGATTGTCAACGATATGGGAGGGGAAGGTTCTAGCCCTACCAACATCACATTCAAAACGAACGTGGAGGATGGTGTTGTGAGCTTGATCACGTCTTCGATTGCACTAGCGGCCGTGCTGTCTCCTCAGTTTGGGCTGCTACCAAAAGCATCTCCATGCTGCCCTGACCTGATCGCAGCTTGTGGCCTCTCTGTGCCTCTTCAGCCTTCCTCCTTCCCTGCAGCATCATCAATCGCTCCAGGCTCATGCGGCGCCCTGATGTCTCCTCGATGATAGTGCCTCTAATCGTGCGAACGTCAGGCCTGGGCTGAAAACCCCTCGTTGGACTTGCCTCCGATACCACTCGCGAACTGCTTCCGGGCAATCCTCACACCACTGCCCGTTAGCTACACCCAATCGAACCTTCTCGGCAAGCGCATTGAGTCGGACTTTGACGATGTAATCGAACGGGACGTCATCGAACGGGTTGTGCTCATATTGCTGACGAAGAGGGCTCAGCGTGCCGTTGATGAATTCTCGCATGGCCTCTGCTATCAGACTCAAGGCACGGAAAGAGTCTGGATGAACAGAGGCTTGCAGGTGAGGTGCGGCAGCTTGGTACTCCATGAGCGTATCAAAGCAGTCCGACAGCCACACATCGAAGTCGCTGGTGTGGATAGTGACGAACTGTCTCGCCAACTTAAACACCCATTCGCCCCCCGAGTGCTCGTTCGCATCATACTCCTGGTCATTATCAGCCGATGCTCCTGTTGACGGATGTAAATGGCTGGCGGGCTTACTGGATCGACCACTGGCTTGCTTAGTATCGCCATCTTACTGACTTGAGGTTTGGGAAAGGTTTCGATCGGGTGGCTATTTGGATGGGCTCAAAATAGCACTGGGAAGAGGCGAGCAGAGAGAATACTGGTCGTGTTACTTGCTTCTATCTGCGATTCATCCCTCTGTATTTCAATTGTCTTTTACCTTCGTTTGCTCGTTGTTTGACGAAAGAGCAAGCCTGTGTTTAACGGCCCTGGTTCCAGTATCTCTGTGGGAAGCCATTTGCTTACTCACTTTGGAAATCATTCACCTTCAAGCCTCACCGGTCTTCAGCCACATCTGGTCTCCCTAACGAAGCGTCGTTTGTGGTCAGCGGGAAGTGAAGGCGGATGGCTGCATGGTGCTAACGGACTTATGCACGCCACGTGCTTTAGCAACAGTGCATTGTTTGCGTCCCGAAGAGCACAAATTATTCTCCATCGAAACCCAGACTCACTGCAGCTACTGTACAAATTGTCTTCTACCATCGTCACACTTCCGTCGCGTCGCACATTCCGAGTGGTACAATGGCGGCGCAGAAAAAGCCTACATTCGGCCCAGTGGGTTCACCATTTCTCTCCTATAACAAAAGCGAACGTTTACTGACCCTCCCTCTCACAGCTCGAGACGCCCGCCATCTTTGCAACGAAATGGTTCTGCAAATTGGACAACCATGTCATTTCGGCTGTGTACCTCAACAACTACGATGCGAGGACTGCCTGGATTTCCGCCGGCTTCGAGCTCTACCTTGCATTCAAGAAGCAGAGCAGCGCTCTGGGGTTCAACAAGGAAATTCTTTCGGCGTCCGGATTCGAGGAGGAGGCTACTTCGACGGCTTCGCCGCAGAGGGAAGACCTGAAGCACGTCTATGAAAACGAATGGGAGGCAGGAGAGAAGCTTCGTGACTTGGTGAATTGGTCCTTGGATGAGCAAGCGCGAGCCACACAGACCTTCAGGATCTACACATCGGAGGAGAAGATCAGATTTGATGCTCTCGTTGATAAGGTCACTCTAGCAGGCGTGGAAGGCTTGTGGGATCATGAGGTCTCTCAAAAGTCCTTGGAGCAGGTGGAAGTCCTGAAGTCAATTCTCAGATGATCCCTAGCGCATGAAGAATAACGTCGGCATCGGAGCTGAGGGAGGACGGCTTGCAGAAACATTGGAGCATAAGGTCGGTTTGGAGACACTGCTGCTCGTATGTCTCCCGCAACGTTCTTTTTCTTTTTTTTTTTTTCGCTTGACCCTTTTCGACAGCCAAAATGCCTTGGTCGCGCAGCGTGAAGGAGAAATATCAGGAGCGAAAGCATGCTCAAATTCCCCAGTCAGTAAGCGCGGCGTTGTACATACGAACTCGAGGGAGACATTCCATTTTACCTTCAAGTGGTATCGTGCATACACAAGGAGGGATTCGATAAGGCTTCCGTAAAGCAGATGGTATAGCGAGCTTCTGTAACTAGGAGATATCTCTAGGACCTGCATGACAACTCAGCAGAAGGAGTTTTGGATCAATGAAAGTGCCCGAGACTATGCTTAGAAGCATTCTGAATCAATCGTTCACCACGCTACCATTGCAGTCTTGAGCGCAGCAATCTCTGCAAATCAAATGTGCCCGATGTTGCAACGCTCAGTAGTAGCTTCGCTTTGTGTCGATGAAAGGAGCCATCAGTCGAAACTCCTTTATTCTTTCGCTGACAGAGCACCCAGAGCAGCCCACAGCAGCTAGCGACTTTGCTCTCACACCTCCCGTCATCCACCACCTCTGCCGTTGTTCGCCCCCAGCATCACATCATCTTGACCTCCTTGACTCGCCTCACGGCAAACTTTCGTCCGCAGCCCCCTTGATCTTCTCAATGACCTTCTGCGAGAGCTGCGAAATCTTACCATCCCAGATACCATTCACCATTGCCAACGTGACATTGTCGACAAGGACATCGAACTTTCGCCTCGCTTCCGGCATCGACCTCCCAACGTATCTGAAAGCCTGCTCGCCTTCTTCAATACTCCAATTGGTCACGTCACGCAGCTTCTCTGCCGCATTCCACGCATCTCCAACCTTGTCACCGTCTCTCCCACACGCGACTGGGACTGCCGAAATGGTTTGTTCGTCGAAGTTCAAAGCAGCGCCTTGCTTTCTGAAAGCGATGAAGAGCTCGTAGCCTCGCGTCATCCAGTCCACCCAGGCATCGTTCGTTTGATAATCGGCGGTGATGATGTGCTGGTCGATCTTGTGAAACCACTTTGTGGCGAAGATGGTGGGTGTTTCGAGCTATTAAAAGGGTTAGCATGTGTTCGACTCCGCGACGACATGAATGATCGCATTACCGGACCAAAGGGGAGCCTGTTATGGACTGCCATCGTGTCGACTCGAGATTGTGTTCTGCTTTGGTAGTGCTGTTACGGTATGTGCTTGAGTGATCGGAGGCATTTTATATTAAGAGCGGCGCTCCAAGGTGAAGGTGAATGACAGTCTTATCGGAGTATAAACCATTCACTCCGACTTCACAGCCTTATATGGGTGGCTTGATTAGCAACCTCGGGTCTCATTCGTGTTTGAATATAGCTATACTTCGGACTGTGTAGTGGTAGAAGGTTGCAAGTCCAAGTATCAAACGCTAGATTGCTGTTCTGACTCCAAGCAGAAATAAAGTCCTACCCGCTGTTTGTCCCTCGGGCAGCATAAGTCACGCACTCAGCAATCGGAGAGTTAGCATCCTCATAGCTTGTCTCAAGCAATCACTACCAAAATCATTCCTGTGCAAGATTGTCCAGCCCTTCTAGAATCTTGGCCCTACACCCTCACCTGCCAACCCCAAGCTCTTCGGCACTCCGTTTGAACGTTTCAACTGTCCATCCAACACCTCCTTCACGATCCCATTACCCTCATGATGCTTTCCATTCATCAAAGACGCACTTACAGGCTTTTCAAGGCTCGTGATCTTCCCTTCGACTTCCCACACACTCTTACCGGCTCCATATTTCTCCTTCGTGACCGCATGCCTCTCTTTCTTCGTAGCCAGTATCTCCTCTCTCACGAGCCAGGCCACGAGAACAAAGCTCGCATCGATCAGTGGGCGGAACTGGAAAGGAGATGCGAGATGGACGACCAGGAAACCCAGAAAAGAGAAAATCGTCTTAGGGGTCGAGCACATTCCAGCGTAGCAGAGGTCGTAGAATAAGAGGCCAAGCCAGTAGATGCTGGCGTTGGTGAGAGCGCCATGCGCGTAGTGGAGGACATCGAAGTTCGAGGGTATGGAGAAGAGGTTGTAGAAGGCCTTGGTGCTGTTGGCCGGAGAGGCGGGCGTGAAGTTGAGGGCTTGGTATGACAGGACAAGACCACCAAGAGAAAGCATTCCGTAGATGGTTCTTCGGATCGTGGGAAGATCGGCCGTGTAGTTTCGGATCATGTCTTGTTCTTCCGTGTCAGTGTTCAGCCGTGTGAGCGCGAACTGGAACAGGCTGATGGGGAGAGGCGCCAGATGGCGAAGGACTTTCAGCGTGCCGAGATCGAGGTTGGTTGAGGTCTTCAAGATTATCGGTGCCAGCGTATTCGCCTCCACTAGCAGTAGCGAAGGCAAGATGGTCTTGATGTATGCAATGTTCATCATTCGCATATCTCCTGCTGCGAAGGCATCCACTCTTCCCGTGAGGTAGTGGAAGAAGAAGTACACGGGAATTGTAACCCCAGCGCCTAGTATGAATTTCTGTCAGCACTCATCCCTTTGTCTTTCCCTCTGCACGAGCCTGCTCACACTCACCGTATATGTGGCCAAGAATCACAACCCATATCGGAAACCGCAGGAACACATTCAACCTGTTCGCTCTTCTCCCACTCTCTAGGTTCCTCAAGGCGAAGAACATAATCTCTTGCACCAGAAATGTCACAGCCCTCGCAATCCTCTCGCCATCGGCACCAATCGGATCCGCCACGACCTTCAGCCATCCATCCCATTCCTCGTCCCACTTTACTCCCATTTCCCTCCTTACGCCCCACATCCACCACGCGATCATCAGAAGTGGTGCTGCTCTGAGCGACCTCCAGACCACGTTCTCAGACTTCCCTGTTCCTTGATTCTGGTTGAAAGGCATACTTCCCTTCAAACTCCTCTTCGGAACAGGCAGGTATTCCAGGAGCTCCGCACCAACCATATTTCCGGCTTGCATATCAACGATCAAGCTAGGAAGGCTGGGAACCAGGTAGTAATTGAACACGTACGCCATCGGAGTCTCCAGACAGTTATACCGGCAAACAAGCGCCGCTTCCTTCACCGTCGCTTCGATGCGTGCTTGTCGTTTCGCTTGCCAGGCTCGCAACGCATTCGTGAAATCCGCGGTCTTGAGATCTTTCGTCTTCTTGCTCAAAGCGACCAACTGATTCGCCAACGCCGCCGCACTCTCAATAGCGTTATTCCCCGCCTGTCCATGATTCGCCGTCATCTTATGCGCACAATCGCCAATCGTCGCCATTCGTCCCCAAGACCACTTCTCAAACAACGCCTCCTCCATCGGCACAAGCGTAAAACTCACTCTCCTCTCCCACAGATCCCCCAACGAAACATTCTCTTTCACCATCCTTCCCAAGTTCGCCTCCGCCACGCGCTCCGCATCTTCTTTTGTAAACCTCGGAAAGCTGGGATCCGTATACCGATGCACTTTACTCATCTTCTCAAAATAAAACCAAAAGCACCTCTTCTCTTTTCCCGTAATCACCAGAAACCCTCTTCCCTTATCATACGTCAAATCCGCACACCCAGGATCGTCTACACCAGGAACGTGCGTCGAAATGCCAAAAAGACACATATACTCTGCCGTCATCTTGTTCTTTTCTTCCTTCGAAAAAGCTCCCGGATCCTGAACGTCTGCGTTCCGCCACATTTCGTTTCGCACCCGACTGTTCACGCCATCGCACCCCACAACAACATCTCCCTCATACATCGTCCCATCCTCGCAGAAGACCTTGACTCCAGTATCGTAATGCTCAACTTTCGCCAAACGCTTATTCAAGAGGATTTGTCCTCTTCCAGTCTCCGCGATTTTGGCTTCCAAGGTGTCCGCCGCAGCTCGTAGAACCAGCTGTCGATCGAGAAAACTCAGTCCATATCCCAAACGGGGTTCGAGCAGTCGGAAAATAGGTTGTGGCTCGCTGATGAGTCTTCCATCCGGGTAATGGCCTCTCGCGTAGGTCAAAGGAACAGTCTCGTCGAGAATGGCTTGTGCTGCGCCAAATTGGTCGAAGATTCGCAGAGATTGTGCGCCGAGACCGATGGAGGCGCCGACTTGGGGGTCCAAGAGGGGGCGGGCTTCGAGAAGGATGAACTCGATATCTTCGGCTTGGGAGAGTGCGTTGGCAAGGGTAAGGCCTAGTTAACTTGTCAGTGAAGGAATCGTGAATTTCGTGTTTGCGAGACTGTCAGCAGGGACTACAAACCGGCGATACCGCCACCGACGATGATGACTTTCATGATTTAGCGTTTGCTCCAGGACCCGAAGTTGGCTTCGCGGACTGATATGCTGTCACTCACGGCAGCGAGAGATGTTTGTTTGCTTTCTGGTTGCAGTGCGCATACCAAAGGAGGGCAGTGAGCAAGAACTTTTCGTGAATGCGTTCCACGGGCTGAGCGACTTTACATTAATAACGTACGCCTATGCTATGCAGGATCGGGATCCCAGCAGTGCATAGCAGCCGCGTGGAACCCTCTCGCGTAAGCAGGATCCTTACGCAGCCATAAAGCAGCGACTGACTCGACTGTAGCATCAGAAAGCGATGCGATTGTAGTGTGCAGGTGCCGTGAAGCGATTCGTGTCGATTGCTCGACCAGATAGCAGCTGAGGAAGTTGGCATGCACAGTCAGCAGGCTTTCTCACGTTCCAGGATGCCTAAGCGAGGTAGGGCTTTGTGCTGCAGATATACTGTCCAACGAGCTCTTCCGCGAAGAGGGCCGGGTCATACTGTCCGTGACAAGTGCCTCCGGAAGCTTGGATATGTTGTTGCATCCAGAGGGATTTGACTCTCGATCAGTCGTTGGACTCGCAGGTCGTGCGGCTTGTATCACGTGAGATCATCCTACTGCAGTCATGCTCGTACAATATGAGCGTTCAACGCGCCAGAGAGCGACATCAGGCGTCCATGCGGCGGATTGCCTGCGAAGATGCAGACGCTTGCAAGTGGAGCCTTCTGAGCTGGACAAAGGGTGCATCCAGTGCACCCAGTGCATAAATTGCCGAGACGGCTCCACCTTCTAGCTGAATCGATCTTGTCGCGACAACGAAGGAGCTGAGACGTCTGGTCAAATAGAAGGAATCAGCCTTGAAGCATTAAAATATTCACTTTCCGCATTAGCATCAACTACATCTTGGGTATCAGCAACGTCTCGTCTCGGCCAAAGCACACAGAAGCTCGCACTGTACACAATCAGCATTAAACATGGACAAATAACGCATGACAATATCTCGTCACCCGACCGAGATCCCTCCCTATTTTGAATTCCCGTCCCGCCATCACCAACTCTGTCGTTTTTCATAAGTACATTCACTGTACATCTACTTCCACCACATCTTACACTTCCGTAACGCCGTCGCGAGCCAATTAGATGACGTACTGTGATAGCACTTAGCGATAGCGAAACATTCCCTTCATCAAATGATATACTCACCGGAATGAACAAGTAAGGTGTGATCTTCTCGTACTCCTCCCAAGCGGAGCCATACTTTTCCTTGCACCTTTGAATATCTCTGTACGCACGGTGCACGATCATGAGCGCGAAGAACACTGGATAGAACCATGGGAATGGACTGTTGAAGCCAGTGATGAGACCCCAGCAGAATGCGAAGTAGAAGTCGGCGGTGTAGTTGATCTTGCGGGCATACTTGAACCAGCCGTCGATCATGAGAGAGTCACCAGACTCGGTGCGAATGGTCCTTGGGTTCTTGACTTGCTTCCATGGCAGTTGTGGGAAAGTGTTTCGGTGCACGGCAACTCCGCGCTCATCGGCACGGAACATGTTCTTCTGCGAATTGCCGGTATCCCAAACCCAATAAGCGAAGAGGTAGGAGATGTAGAGGAAGACAAGGACAGGCTTGCTCCAGCGATACTCGGATGGGTCGTGGTTGGCAAGGAAGATGGTGCAGTGGCAGTAGCTGAGTGGGACACCAGCCAGGTTCCAGAAGATGAGCATGAAACCCCACTTCTCGTAGTACATATCCCAGGTGGTGACAATCATCTCCTCACCCTTGGAGCAGGCATTTGCGTAGAGCCAGTGGGCCATGACCAGGAAAGCGACTTCTCCGGTGACATAACCGTACGTCTCCAACTGGCGGAAAGCTGCACTGAGGGAGATGAAGAAGAGGATGTACCATGGCAGACGAACTTCGAAGAACATCTTGAAGTCGAGCCAGCCAAACATGCGAGGGTTGAGCTCGGCGCCCATGAAGAAATCGTAGATGTGGTAGCCGGTCATGCGGTGTTGAGCACCACGCGCGAGAGCGGACACGTAGGCGACAATGGCAACGATGAAACCAGTGAAGATAGCCACGCTCATCAGTGGGCCAAACTCATCGATGAGAGTGTACATGGGGAAGAGGCCAGTGTAGTGCAGGGCCAAAGCTGTGGCGATGGAGATGTAGAACGACCACACTCCGGAGCAGTAGTAGCGCAGCTGCTTGCCATTCTCGTGCGGCAGAGGCTTGCCAGTGGAGTAGACACCGGGTGCGAACAGGTAGAGCAAACCCTCGAAGATGAAGAAGGTCCAGTACATGGCCCAGGCCTTGCGATGGGGGAAAGCACCGGTGTAGGCCAAATTGAAGAGGTGCTTGCCGTACTGGGCCCAAGTCATGCTGGGCTCTGAGGGGAATTTGCCATTGTAGTAGGTGGCTCCTATCCACATATACCACATCAGCAGCGGAAAGCCGATCATCATCGCAGAGACACCCAGAGTGCCGCCAAAGTCGAAATGTGGGTTGTGGTCGATCTTGGGGTCGCTGCCCACGAGCCATCCATCGATGATTTTGCCCTTGGGCTGGCCATTGGCACTTCCATTCGCTGCTTTCTTCGTGCTGCCATTGCCAGTCGTGACGGGAGCCTTGAGCTCGGCGGAGGCGCTCAGGTCTTCGGTGGGGGAGGGCGATCGTTCATCGCTGGCAGCAGACTTCCGCGTCGTCCGTCGTCGTGTTCCGGGCGTTTCGACGAAGCCTTCGGGAACCATGGACTTTCTCGGGCTGGAGGAAGACATTGTCAGAAGGATGGTCAACACGGCCAAATGCAAGAGCAGGGAGGAGAAGCAGCAGCAGCAGCAGAAGTTGGCAGGCGCATTGGGCGGGTGGGCTCTGGTTTAATACTTACGTCTTCCCGGTCTGGGAGCGCGTCACTCGTTCCGACATGGTTGTGGGTGGAATGCAATATGCACGCTCGGCTAGGCGCGTCGACCATGCACAACGGCAGATGAAGCAATGTCGGGTCGGTGAGGACAGAGACAGGCAGACAGAGACAAGACAGACAGGGCGGTGGCCGCGGCGGCGCGCGACCAGATTTTTGTGTTGTTTATCCAACGCGTGAGATCAGCTCTCTGCCCTGTGATTGGGCCGGCGGGCGATTATGCGCTTGTGCAGTAGCGTGCATTAGACGATCCTCAGGCACAAGTGCATAATTCCATTGTGATTTTGTGCCCATGCGTGTGTCGCCTCCGTCGTACCGTGGTCTCAGCCTGTGACATATCCGCGCAGACCGCGGGCATCTGTCTGACGAGGTGCCTCCAAGACAGCGGCCTCGTGGCAAGAAAGTCGATGTGCTGCGAAAAGGCATGCCGAGAGAGATGATGGAACGACTGACGCTGTCCCATTCGTGCTCCGATTGACATCACTCATGCATAACAGCCCACGATGAAGACGGGTGCAGCAAAAGCACCATGCACCCCATTGCTGACTGAAATCCCATCAACCTAGTAGACGCACAGCCAACATGCCATCCGTAGACTCTGCCATTCTTGCTCTGCTGGGCCTCGATGCCAGCCAGGTCACCGCTGCCGGCCACGGCGGGAGCTCCTTCTCCAGCACCTCCAAGATCACAGCGAAGCTCCAAGATGGCAGCACCAAATCATATTTCATGAAATCCGGAAAGGGCTCCGACTCCAAGATCATGTTCGAGGGCGAGCACGCGTCTCTCAACGCCATTAACGATGCCCTCCCAACACTGTGTCCCAAGTCCTACGGATCGGGCACCTTCTCCGACTCCAAAGACACCTACTTCCTCATCACCGACTTTCTCGAACTCTCCGCCCGAGGAAATGCTTCAGGCCAGTCTCTCGCGCAGAAACTTGCCAAACTTCACACGACACCCGCACCCGTTCCATCCGGCCACTCCAAGCCCCAGTTTGGCTTCCCTGTGACCACGTGTTGCGGCGCCACACCCCAAGACAACACCTATTCCTCTTCCTGGGCAGACTTCTACGCCAATCAACGCATCCGCGCCATCACCAAGCAAGCTCGAGACCGCAATGGCGCAGAAAAAGATCTCGAGACCCTCACCCAGCAGCTGTGCAACCAAGTCATCCCTCGCCTCATCGGGGATGACCACCTCAACAATGGCAAAGGCGTGACTCCTGTCGTCGTACACGGCGACCTCTGGTCCGGAAATGCTTCCACGGGCAAACTTCCTGGCATGTCGGCCCCCGAAGCCGTCGTCTATGATTCTTCAGCCTGTTATGCGCATTCGGAATTCGAACTAGGCATCATGAAGATGTTTGGTGGCTTCGGTGGTAAGTTTCTGAAAGACTATCATGAGCTTGTGCCGAAAACGGAGCCCGTGGAGGAGTATGAGGATCGAGTGAAGCTGTATGAGTTGTATCATCACCTCAATCATTATGCGCTGTTTGGAGGTGGATATAAGAGTGGTGCGATCAGCATGATGAAGGATTTGGTGAGGAAGTACGGTGGGAAAAGCGAGCATTGAGAGGGCGAATGCAATGCTGCGATGTGATAGTGCGTGGATTGCGTCTTGCGAGATGGCCAAACATCTGGACTGCCCCAGCCTTGTGAGATCTCGGAACTGCTGACCTGCTCGGCGAGGTGGACTGACATGTGTGTCATTGCCACAATGCAAAGATACAAAGATCGGGCACTGTCGCGTATCCTCTTGCATGCAGGAAGCTGCGTTGGTGGGGCGATCCTTCGCTTGCCATCTGGAGGCCGCATGTATAAAGCTGTACGGCAATCTGATGCTGGTCTGATTCCGAATATTGCTTCACAGAACATTTGCATACCGCCGGCTGCCTACCATGTGGCTCATCAACACAGATACTCTGGAACTGGAAGAATTTTTTGAACCTGCTATCCCCAGCTACGCCATCCTGTCACATCGCTGGACAAAGCATGAAATCACATTCAAAGACTACAAGAAAGGCAAGAAACTGGACTCTCTCGGGTACAGAAAGACAATGGACTTCTGCGCCGTTGCGCACAGTCGCGGCCATCCTTATGCTTGGATCGATACTGCTTGCATTGACAAGCGCTCCAGCTCTGAGCTCTCGGAAGCCATTAACAGTATGTATAGGTGGTATCAGATGTCTGCAGAATGCCTTGTCCATCTCGCCGACGTGATGTACACCGATATACCTTCACCCGCCGGCAAGCTCACTGAGCATCTCCATCGACAATTGTGCCTCTCTGACTGGTTCACTCGCGGGTGGACACTGCAAGAATTAATAGCACCACGCTGTGTTCTATTCTTCACGCAAGACTGGAAACTCTTTGGCTGTAAATCGACCGCCAATCGTACGATCAATGGCTTTCGCGCAAACGATACTGCGTGCATGGATCTTGCGGACGAGTTGAGCAGCATCACCAGCATACCAAAGGAACTTTTGACCTTTCAATGGCCATTGGAAGAGTATACGATCGCTGCCAGGACGAAGTGGCTGGCGAATCGCAAAGTGACAAGGATCGAAGACCAAGCATACTGCGCCCTGGGGCTCTTTGGCGTCAACATGGGCCTTCTTTGTGGTGAGGGCAAAAGAGCTTGGTCCAGGCTGCAAGAAGAAATTGTCCGGAACTCCCATGATGAATCGATCTTCGCCTGGCCAATGGCTTACGGAAGCAGAGCCCAACCACTATTGTCCTCATCGC
Organism: Cercospora sesami; assembly: GCA_013365235.1. Taxonomy (NCBI): domain Eukaryota; kingdom Fungi; phylum Ascomycota; class Dothideomycetes; order Mycosphaerellales; family Mycosphaerellaceae; genus Cercospora; species Cercospora sesami. The sequence goes on along the minus strand of JAASLG010000319.1, from coordinate 12,792 downwards.
CTGCTTCTTTCTCCGCTGTGAGTCCCACCATTTCCACCGTGTACGGGCTAAGGCCGCTGTACACGATCACGAACCAAGGCCTGAGATGGGACTTGGAACCTGGCAGTGCAATCATTGGCAAGCTTGAGCTCAGCAGGATTCCACGTTTTGACAGCAGGTCCAAGCCCATGTTGGGTGACATGCGTGTCTTGATGCTGCCCCTCGCGTGCCTGTATGAAAATCAGCCGACCTCCCAGGAGTACCTGCTGCTTATTGAGCTGGCTTGCGGTCACTACATGCGAGTGCCCAGTCGAGATACCCTCAGGCTGCCTTTGCCCCTCGCAGACTTGATCCGTCGAGGCAAGATCGCCGGCCCATGGCGCCTTGGCCACGTGATGACAATAATCGTGCATCTGAGATCGGATCATTCGAAAGGCTGCACGTTTGCATATAATCAGCTTTTGATGTACCAAGATCTACACCTCTCGGTGGTCCAGCAATTTTACACAGCTATCGATGCAGCTATACATCAGCTTCGCAGACAACCAGCTATTCAGTATCAACTCGCAGAATCTGGACTGGCTACATTTTCCAATGTGAGCACGGTCTTGGAATGTGATGATGGAACGTCACAGGACATGATCAATGTGTAAGTGAGGTTCTGGGCGCACAAGATTCATCACGCTAATCTCCGACAGTGGGAGCAATGAACCACCCCGACCCATCTCATCCAGCCAGAACAATTCGGGCATCCAGGCCTTGGAGAGGCTTCGTCAACTCGACGGCATTGTACGGATGGTCAACTGCCTACATGGCGACTGCATCCGCAAGGGAAATTACGGATTCAATAGAGAGGACAAGATGAGAGAACACATGAGACAAGTGCACGGCTACCTCTACAACGCGAGAGGTGATGGAGGCGGACCCCAAATTCAAATCTTCCAAACCAATGCATGAGTATTTCTCGCACCACTCCGATCACGCTGTCTGGTGTGGGATTCACACTTGACTCTGCCATTATCTGTCAACGACTGGAAGCAGCTACGATCAGATGGCGGCAGAAGCTTGTTGCTTCCTTCCCTACATCGATTCTATCGGCGGTTTACAGATCTCTCCAGGCTCGCGGACAGCTAGTGCATGTGAGGACAGCACTCCGTTCACGGCTTATGGAATTGCAGGTACAACTTCTGTTCTTCTTCGTTCTAATACCTTGCACCTAACAGTTATACTGTGCACGTCGACCTATGTACGGCATGACGCATAATGCACGATGCCGTTGCCCCGCTCTTCATCCTTACAATGGAAATTCGTAATCTGGCTGACAAATTCTGCTTCAGAAAGGCAGGCAACACAGGCCTGTACTTCAGACCTCTTCACAATACTCGGATGCGGGTGATGGCTTGTCGACACGCAGACATATATACATGGGTGCCGGCGTGAAGTGACGAGTGACTTGAGAAGACAGTAGATTCGAAATGACAAACATGACCGAAAAGTACACATCTTCTCTCCGAGATGCTCGTGTCTTGGTCTTGGGCGGGACTTCTGGAATAGGTTACGCTGTAGCCGAACACGCCCTCGCCCTCGGAGCCCACGTCTTTGTATCATCCTCCCGCGAGAGCAGCGTATCAAGAACGATATCCCGCCTCCAAGCCTTTGATCCACAAGCGACTAATCGGGTCCACGGCTCCGTCTGCGATCTACAAGACATCTCAAGGCTGCGAACAAACCTCGAAACGCTCCTCAAGACCGTCACACATGCCGGACAACTCGATCACATTGTCTTCACAGCGGGAGATGCGCTACCCATATCACCTATCAACGAAACCAGTCCAGAAGAACTCCAAAAACTGGGTAATGTGCGCTTCTACGCCCCAATGATCCTCAGCGGTCTGGTACCACAATACATGAAAATCTCACACCACTCATCTCTGACTTTCACCACTGGCACCGCAATCAATCGACCTTTGAAAGGTTACACTCCTTTGATTGCATACGGCGCGGGCGTAGAGGGACTCATGAGAGGTCTTGCCGTAGATTTGGCGCCCATTCGAGTGAATGTGGTCAGTCCTGGGGCTGTTCGTACTGAGAGGTTCGACAGCTTTGGTGAAGAACGCTTGCAGACCACGCTGGACATGTTTCAGAAGTGGAGCTTGACGAATACAATAGCTACGCCGGAGGAGGCTTCCGAAGCGTATGTGTTCTTGATGAAGAGTAGCTTCAGTACAGGGACTGTTGTGACTATAGACGGAGGAAGATTGGTGAAGCAGTGAGGGTAGGTTTCACTGTGACTTGTCGATAATCTAGAAGACAGCATGAATTTCGTAAGGACGTGAACACGATCTCATAGGTGATCTCTACACTCAAAGGAACCTTGGCTGACTTTCTGCAGACTGCTTGGCGAACCTCGTTCCACTACTGCGAACCCACGATCGAAAGTGTGACTGCCCATGGCGATTGAAGCTATCCGCCATTCTTCTCACCTCTGGAAGTCTCGCGCATGGCTAGCGCATATCAGGAAACACTCCGTTGACTTAAAATCACATGACGATGCAGCTCGTCTCTTGCTCTCTGGCTTTGTAGCCTGTCCGCTTCGCTGTTCCTGAATCCTTGGCCAATCAGCAAGCAACGTGCTCTACGACTTGCATATCACCCACCACCACTTCTGGTACCGGATGACAACCTGCTTTTGCAAAGACTAGATCGACGGAGAGCGACATCAATGCATGATCTAGCATAAACTGATAACTGGAAGTCTGCACAGCGACTGGGCAACAACCATACAGGCTAACAGAGTATAAGAGTCACACGTTCCGAACATGCAGCAGCTGTATGGGACAAGCGCATACTTGCTCTGCGTCTATAAGTCAGATGCAGATCGCAGCTGATGTGTGGAAGCATGTCCGATGGTGGGTACATCGTGCGGTGTAACGCTGAACGGGTGCCTCTACATGATGGCTTCAAGACACTTCCGGGCCCGGACGCCTCTGGTGCCAGAGTACGATAAATAGGACGTGAAGCGTTCTTGACGTTTCCTTCATACCACAACTGCTTCGGACTCTGATAGTCTTACCATCGACATGTTAGTGTCAATACTTATCACTGCGGGAGCAGCTGCCGCAGTGCCTCTCGAGAGACGGCAATCCTCCATACCTTCAAGCGTCCCATCTTTCGTCACCGAATTCGCACCAATTTTCCGCCTTCACTCAGCCGAACTATACATGCCATCCGACATCTCTACCCATATCGCCAATACTTCCCCATACCTCAACCTTACATCCCTTCCCCCAACTTCCTACCCAAACCCACTCACCCTCTCCAACCTCGACCAACTCAACACAATCCCAAACTCCAACTCCGGGAAAGACATCTACCTCACCTCAATCTCCGACCCCACAACCTCCCCTCGCCCAGATTACCTCTACGGCACCTCCCCAGACCCAGTCACGCACTCCATCCCCAACACAACCGCCTCCACAATAATAACAGTCCTCAAACCCAACTCCACCCTCGATGCCTTCTATTTCACCTTCTACTCCTTCAACGATGGCGGCCGCTACCCCTCTTTCGCTCCCATCCTCAACGCAGGCAACCACGTCGGCGACTGGGAACACATCATGATCCGCTTCATCCACGGAGTTCCCACAAGCATTTATTTCTCCCAACACTCCAGCGGCCAAGCAATTTCCTACGAAGCAGCAGAGAAATGGGAGAATACCGGACGAGTTGTAGCGTATGTTGCTAATGGAACTCATGCGAATTACAAGGATACGGGGGATCACGATCATACTATTCCTGGAGTTGAGTTGCCTGAGGGGCCAGTTGAGGATTATACGGATAGGGAGGGATTGTTGTGGGATCCTACAATCAATGCGTATTGGTTTGAGTATGAAACGGGAAGCGGGAAATTTACTGCTTATGAGAATGGTGAGGGTGATGCGACGCCGGTGAATTTTTTGTATTTCGATGGAAAATGGGGAGATATGAAGTATCCCGAGGACGATGGACGACAGGAATGCTTTCTGGGAATCGATGGGTTGTGCCAGTATAGTGGAGGGCCTACGGGCCCAAAGGATAAGGACTTGGGGAGGAAGGGCGTTTGTTCAGACGGAGAGGAGGTTTGCGAGGCGTTGGGTGGGATTTGAAAGCATGCAATAGACACAGTAATAGGGGCATCGCTACGGGCTGTAAGTAATAGCAGAGAACGTGGAGGATAACTCGGGATAATATTTGCTGCTGACCCGTGAGAGGGAGCGTGCGCAGTAGACGCAGAAGGCAGACAGCATCAATTCCAGAATCAATTCTTTTGTTGCGACTCTTTCTCTGAGTCTTTGATCGAAGCTACACGCAGTGCCTCTCCCGATTTGGATGCACAGTCTAGCCCTACATTTGACCGAAGAGCTGCCATGGCCGGAACAGAAAGCAGTATAGGATGATGGCAACGAGGGAACTCGTCCAACGGAAGAACATTGTTGCACTTCAGCAACCCTAACCCTAGTGCAGACAGTGAATGATGCGGGAGATACCGAAGGAAGTTGTTCAATTTCGAAGGGAAAGCATATCGAAGCGAGATCAAGTACCACTGAGATGAGGCACGACGAAAAGTAATTAAGTTTGTTCAATCAGACATTTAATATTGAGATAAAGTCGTCCAGATCTAGCGGAGGTGAAGGTCACAATCGCAGTGGGAAACAAAAGTGTCAACACCGCGCCATGCAAGTAATGGTCGGAAGCAAAATACTGTACAACGTTCCGCGAACGTGACAGCATAGTCATCATATCACGCGAGCCCTCAGGGTCGAGGACTCGGCGACCTGCTTCCTCTTTCTTCTGCTGTGTGTTTTCATGCTGTCGTTCTGCAAACAGCTTGCCCAAACATGAGGGGCCATCAAAGTTCATGTCGCCAACAATAGAATTGTCTCGTTTTTTAGAGCATAGCTAGAATACGCTAAATGGAGCTCTTTACATACCAATGGCGATAGCGACGGCGGCAACGACAACGGTCATGAAGACAATTGGGTTGCCGGTGGAAGCCGCAGCGCTTGAGTCGTCGCCACCAGAGCTGCTGGAGCTGTTGCCGCTAGAGTAGTTGGTACCCTCAGCCTGGGTGGAGGAGACACCGTTGGAAAGGTCAGGCTCAGTCTCAGAAGGAGTACCGGCCCACTGGGTGTCGGCCTCAAGTCCAGGTGGAGTACCAGCGCCATCCTTCAAGTACTTCTCAGCACCCTTTGGCATCTCTGGGAGGAGAGTGGTCGAGACCTGCCACTCCTCAGACTCAGCTGGGCACTCTGGGACAGTGCGGTCGCCACGACGAGCACCACCATCGCCAGTTGGAGCTGGGGTCTTCTCGTAGGCCTCCTTCAGGCGGTCGAAGTCACCGTTTGGAGTAGCCTTTCCATCCTCACCCATCTCGACGAGACCGTATCCGTTAGCCTCAAGGGTGTACTCGTAAGCGAGACCACCAGAGTAGACAGCGGTCATGTCGTCGCTGTAAAGAGCGGCGATTTCGTTCCAGTCACGGCGGTTGGTGATGCAGCCGAACTCAGAGAGGAAGAGAGGCAGAGAGTAGTTGCTGTAGGTCTTGACCTTGGCGTCCCAGCCAGACTTGCGGAAGTCAGATGGGTCGCACCACGAGTAGTCGTTGAAGGCGAAGAAGTCAGAGCGGGCGATCTCGTCCTCACCGCAAGCGAAGTAGAGAGCCTGAGACTCAATGTTCTCGGCGACATCAGCGGAGGAGTAGCCGACTGGGATTGGGCGAGGAGAGTTGGCGCGGATGTAGTTGCGCATGTCACGGGTCACAGCCTTGATGTATGGGGCAGAGTTGGTGTTGTTGCGGGCGTTGATGACCTCGTTTGCGGAGAAGAAGGCGAGGAGGTTGTCTGGATGCTGTTAGCGCCTTGCGATGGGCAGTGAGGGTCTAGTGAGTACATACTGTACTTGGAGAAAGTGTCAATGGTAGCGAAGACAGATTGAAGGTAGACATCGTTGTACGAGGCGTGCAGCGAATCGATGTTCTCTCTGTTGAGCGAGGCCTTTGGAGTGTTGACATCGAGCGCCAGGTAGATGCCGGCATCGTCCAACAGCTTCATGGCCTCGTCGTGGTCGCCGCTGTTGTCGACTGTGTAGATACGGATCGTGTTGATTCCCAAATCTTTGAAGGCCTCGACATCCTCACGGAATTGCTCCAAGTTCAACAGAGGGTCTTGAGCATCAGCCGCACCACCTGGCTGGTAGGCGACACCGCGAATGTAGAAGCGCTCTCCACTCTCTGTCCAGAACGCATTGCCTTCAGAGACGATCGGTGGGAGGTTTCCCTGGCTCTGGCGTGGGAGAACCTTTGCGGAAGCGAGGGAGGCGAAGGCCAGCGCGCCGGCGCTGAGGACGGCCTTCATGGTATCGGTTTTTTGCGAGAGTTCGTTCAAATTCGTGGGTTCGAGGAGCGAAGGTACGGGGGTTAGAAAGGAAGCTGACAGTTAGAAGAAACGAGTGTGTGTGAAGGCAATACAACAAGAATACTGAGAAGAGGCAAAAGGTGTTGAGAGCGAGTGACAAACCGCGTCGCCATTCCTCTTAACAGCCAGGAGCATCGCCAAGTACCAAGCCTCTACCAAGCATTGGCAGGAGAGGATGGATTCGTATGCGCCGAGCATCAGCCAGAATAGGCGTTTCACCACCACATCAAACAATCGTCTCAAGTGCAGCGAACGACAATGACATCTTGATCAGCATTGCGCGAGGTGGTGTGTGTCATGCACATGTATTCCCGCAAACTGTTGCAGAGCGCGTCCGGTGCGCTGTGGTGAGGCAGTCCACGGCACACAAAACAGGGCCCACGGCGTTCGTATCCCAGCGTTTGATAAGTATCATGATCGCCACGCATCGTACTTGCCACTGCCTTCGTGGTTACGCGTTTGTGGTCGTTTTTGAGCTGGCCTCTGATCGATTTGCTTGGACAATTCGAAGGGCATGAGTAGTGTCTCGGGCGGGCCTTGGCAGATGAAGGGGAGATGCGATTTCCCAGGGGCGCATCCTCGGCGGCCACTCAGCCTCCAGAAGTGCAGCCAAAAGTAGGCCGGTACGCGCTGGTGACCCACAACTAATAGCGAGCCCCAGACGCAATCATTGCATCTGAAAGGCTGCACGGTCGATCCCCACGAGAGCCGTGAATACGTGCTCGTGGTCCGCCAAGTTGAACGCATCAGCACGAGGCCATATACCACAGATGTGCCTTCTGGGCCTGCTTGTCGCGTGAAGTTGGACTCTTGTTGCAACTCGTCCCGGCTCAGCGACTCCGTATCGATGTCTGCTCCCCGCGATCCGGTCTCGGAAGCTGTCCTCTCCGCCCGTAGGAGAGCCGTGAACATGTCGTCCGGTGCATCGTGCAGTCGAATCTGCAGAAGAGCCTCAGCAGGACGGGTGACACTGCGCAAGTATTGTGCGAAGAAGAGCGAAAGAGAAGGGTGGTAGGGCGAGTGCCTGTTCAAATATGTTTGAGACGCGTCGTCGTTGGTGACGCGTCCCTTCCAGGTCGTGGGGCACTTGCCTGATATCGACAGCAAGAACACAGTGAAGAGAAGGAAAGTCGGGAAAGTGGTCGAAGAAGGTATTGGAATACCAGCGCATATTCGAGGTACGCGCTGCGTGAGGCACAGTCGCCTTCGCTGTCCGCATTCTGCACATACCCGCGCGCTTTGGTTTCAGACCAGCAGCTTTCGCAGCGCACGAGGAAGAGCATTCTGGCGACTAGGCGAGAGGCATGCGCTCAATACCTCGCAGTGTCGACCGCTGCTCGCGGCATTCTTCACTGAGAAGTCTTCAGGAAAGCGCGATGTTTGACTCGACTGGGCATCGTTAAGCTAGAGCAGCTTCCTCAACATGCCAGTCCACATGGTGGTACACGACCAAAATTGTCGCAAGCGGTAGGTCCATGGTGTAACTGGCCAGGCGCGCTCCGCGCACGATGGCAAGTATTCTCGGAGGGCCTGACTTGGAGACGCAGCGCATAAGCGCAACCTCTATCGAAGCAGCTGACCTGTTCTACCTGACGGCTAAGAAAGAAAGCGCATCCGTTCGTCTGCCCCACCCGATCCAGATTGGAGACGCACGAGCCGGCGCTGATGCCTATAAGCTGCATTAGACATGGGAGCACTGGCGAATGGAGCTCTCAAAGAAGAGCAATGCCAGCACCTGGGACTGCCCGCAGCGGAGAATTGTGTTGATCGCAGTAGTCCATTGCATCAAGTGCTCGCGCGGACTCATCGCAGCTGATCACTAGTCTCGCCATACAACAAGGACATTGGAAGCACCGACATTCCGACGCAGTGAAAAGGGATAAATATTACACCAGTACTACGAGTGCCTCTGTTATCGAAAATAACCACAGCTATTACGCGCATCCTCTGTATCCATCCACTGTCACACAAATTTACCAAAAGTGCGAAGCCCACTTCTTCAGACCAGAAACGTCAATCTGCAAGCACAAGGGGACTCAAGATGCGCCTCATCACCCTGCTCCTTGCGGTCGTGCCCTTCACCTTGGCTGCTTGCAATGGCGGCTCCCATGGCGCCTGCTTAGCTGGTTGCGAGGACCGCTACTTCGATGTGAACGGAATCAACGATTGCTCTTTACGAGAGTGTAACACTTGCGCATGAGTCGTGCTGGCAGATTGGGAGGACGATGGAGAGACAACGGCCAGTCAGATTCGTGGAGGCGTGCAGCCACAGAGACAGACATGACTGCAATTCTAGCTTCTGGTCAAACTGCCTAGCAGCGTTGGATCACTGAGCGACAGAGTATGGAAGTAGTCGATTGCGGAGCGTAAAATCAGAGGAATCGGGGACGATAGGGGTTCTTTTTGTATCTATCTCACATGAAAACAAGAGCGTTGTAGTGGTCGCATGACTTGTGGCGCTTTATGAGTATTGACTTGCCTCACATTTGTATGTACCACACGTTTCGTTGCTTGCGAACGCCACGTTACCACCACGTTCATGTCGGGCAATCCAATGAAACTACAACTCGGTCGCGATTGTCCAAAAAAGCATCTTGTGCTCTCACGCATCGTGGGATAGTGATGTTTGATCGCTGCCGACAGCTTTGAACCACTACGTCAGTTTCCCATGTCGCTTCATGTCGTGAATGACTACACGCAGCACGGATGACGCATGGATGGAAATGGTCAGGCCACGACTGTGTAATAAGATAAGGTTAAGATCGAGATCGTATGCTTTGTGGAGTTGGGTCACACATTGCAAGGGAGCCGTGGTGAACACGAGTGGCACAGGACCAGGGTGTCAACAACATCTCCTTCTTCGCGGCGACCGGTGCGCAAAGAAAACAAGAGCGACCACAAAAGCCGGTGCGACTGCAAGGCGAAACATTCTGGTACAGGGCTTGATGCAGCGTTACAGTGGTGGCGATGTTGAGTCGTGGCTGTCCGACATGGCGATCGATGGCAATGGACAGTCAAGTCAAGACAAGGAATGGGATGCGAACAAGGCAATGGCAGCGACGACGACGATGAAGATGACAGTGATGATGAAGAGAATGCTCGAAGAAGAAAAAGCGAAAAGGGTATCAATGTGCTGCCAAATCTATTACATTAATGACGACTTGTTGTAGATGGGGACGAAACCAGCATCTATCGCCCCGGGACGAATCATAGATGATTTGATGTAATGCGAAAAAATTGTAACAATGCGAGATGCATACCCGGCCGGGGTTTCTGCGTTTCACGTCGTCAAAACTGTAGTTGCTCCCTGATAATGTCTGTTTTCCGATACCTTCTACACGACAACAGCCTGTTGAACTGCTAACTGTACAAGATCCCGTCCCGCTCGCGTGCTGATGATTGACTTTGATTCTTCTTTCCGTTCTCATTACGTGGTATTAAACGAGTAAACGTAACAATCGTATCTGGGTGCCTAGCTTCTCAAGGTTGAGAAGTAGGTCAGATAGGTTGAGACATTTACAAGAAGAAAGCAGCGAGGGCAGCGACACCAGCGAAAGCACCACCGGCAACGTTGGCGACAGCAGCACCGGTGTAGGTGGCTGGCTTGGTTGGGGTAGAGCCAGTTGGGGCAACTGGGGTGGTGCCGTTGTTGCCGACTGGGTACTTTGGTGGGGAGACTGGAGCAGATGGAGCTGGGTGGGTGTAGACCGGAGGAGCTGGGTGGGTCTCTGGCTGCTCTGGGCTGGTTGGGGTGCTTGGCTTAGGAGCTGGGTGGGTGGTGTAGACAGCTGGGATGGTCAAGGTGGTGGCCTTGGTGACAACGTAGGTCTTGCTCTCGTGGGTGAAAGTGGTTGGCTCAGGGCAGTAGGTGGTGTACACAGTCGACCAGGTGGAGGCTGGGTAGCTGTGATGCTGTTAGGTTTGCGTTCCGGAAGCGTTTGAAATGCGCAACTTACGTAGGAGCTGGGTGAGACTCGGTCTTGGACTCGTACTTTGGTGGTGGAGCGTATCCAGCTGGCTTGGTCTCGGTTGGGTAGGCGGCTGGGTGAGTCTCGGACTTGGACTCGTAGACCGGAGGAGGAGCGTAGCCAGCTGGCTTGGTCTCGGTTGGGTAAGCTGGCACGGAGGAGGTGGTCTCAGCGCCGTAGCTTGGAGGAGCCTCGTAGGCTGGAGGAGCCTGAATTGATCGTCAGCGACGGTGCGTTGATACTGATGGATACGAGAGCACTCACGTAAGAGGCGATGGCAGAGCCAGCCAGGGCAGCGACGATAGCGGCACGCATTTTGAAGTAGTTGTTTGTTCTTGTTAAAGAGTGTGGGTAGTTGGATGTGATGTACAACTGAATTGGCAGGCGTGAAAGAGCGTGATGAGGAGAGCAAGAAGAAGAGAATGGGTGTCGAGGTATATAATCGCCTGGGCTGGGGCGCGTTGGGCTAGCGCTCGCAAGCGATCGCTTCTTTGACAGCGCGTGTGGTGCCCGTGTTTCAGGGATGCGCAAATTGGATGTTCATCCTGTCCGCCCAACTCGGAAGCTGAAGTCGACGGCGCTAGACCGGTCGCGGTGTCGTAGTGGTCCGCCTCAACCCTCGAAGCCGTTATTACACCGATCTTGGCCACTGAAAACGCCGGGCTCGCCGTCCCACTCGCGCGCATGTGGGTGAGCGCTACCGCGGCGCGACCCCGTGAATGCACTCCAGGATGTGCGTTGTGCAGAGCGGTGTTGCTATTGTTGACGGCGACGGTATCGCTACGCACAACGCCATGTCGCAGCACGACACAACAGCTCGCGTAGGCGCCGCCGCGCTCGTCTCCTTATCCCAAATGGATTATCCCCACGATCCAGAGTGATCTCCGAACGGCGAGCTTGCGATGCCAAAGCTCCACATGGCAGACGGGCAATACGAGCGCCATCGCAGACCGCCGTTGCTTGGTTGGCCTTTGTCTCTATTTGCCTCCAATAACGTGTGGCGTGGCGGTTTCAGCGCACCCTAGTCCAGCCAAGTCAGAGTCAGCGCGTGGGCGGGCCACCGCGCATCCTGGTGATTAGCCAGGAGACGTCCCAATCCATACATAAACTCTCGCGCTGGGCATGACGCGCGTTTGATAATGAGAGGCTTCACCAAACTCTATTGGCTGTCACCCAAATGCTGTGATGGCTGTGGCGCGTGGTTTGCCGACGAATAAACTGGTGTCGCGCGACGCTCTGCCCCATCATCAGCAGCGCGGCGGTGGCAGCGGTGGGCGCGGTGTCTCGAAGGCGCTGCTGCTGTGCGTGCTTGCGGCGATCCCCTCAACAAACGCCGGCCTCCTATCCTTCACTTGCGACATCCGGCTGCAGCACGAGAAGCGTCTGACTCCGCCGCTGCTGCTGCACACTGCAAGGTACGCGCCCTCTAGCGCAGGTACGCGATGCCGTCCCGATCACTGGCCAATGAGAGCTGGCAGCGAGGGCTCGGCCAAGGAGTCCCGCTCCCGCCGCCCACCACGATTTTGCCATTACCCGACCTCAACCACGGCCAGTCTCGAACTCTCAGATGCTTCTCGCAGAGCCTCATCGGCTGCCACCTTCGTATTGCTCATCGGCCTCATGAATATCGACATCATCTCACGCTGGCAATAGCCGCAGGATTCGCCTCATCTCGCTCCAACTCTCCTTGAATCGTGCTCTCCCCCGACGTTGAGCCCGCTCTCTGCCCGCCCGCCCGTCGTTCACATGCAGCGCGAGCTTGAAACAACCTCAGCACACGTGCCGGATTTCCGGAACCTCACCGCGACTGGTCACCGCATTAATGAGGGCCTCCTTGCCTCTTCCTCCTGCTCTAGTCGGCGCGTCGCCGATATTGCCTCCGCGGCACGAATATTGCTCTCTGCACTGCGTCGACTATCATGACAAACACGAGCTGATCGTGATGGCAATCTATCCTTGAGATGAAGACAACGCACGCAAGCGGCACACCAGCCATTTACCGACAGCTAGGCAAATCTGGATCAACGGCGCGACCAAACTGTTCAGCCCGTCATCTTGGCCCACTGCATGGAAGCCTTCTGGACTACGCCCAACATCTCTACCTGCTCAACAACGGCACGTTGTTGCTGAATTGTCTGTATCGGCTTTTGCAACTTCACACCATGCTATGACAACACTTCATCGCATCTCCTCCGCAGAGGTTCGGGACCCGTTGCAGGCACAATATCAGGAAATGGCGGTCGTACTCTGGTCGCCGCATATTGGACCTTGACGTTACACGCCCTTGTGAACGCGCCTGCTCACCGCCGCGCAGTCAGCACCGATTGTCCTGGCGGCGTTGCTGCTATCTTTGGCATGCCGTCAGAGTAGCGATGCGCAGTATGCCTCAACTC
>JAASLG010000318.1:0-29901 GCA_013365235.1 Cercospora sesami | reverse complement strand
GGAGGGGGTTTTTCATGGTTGCTGTGTATATGTCACGTCGTTGTATTTTCCACGAGGATGTTCTGGTTTGATTTCGTCTTGAGGATGGTTAACCTTGGTCTTGGCGTGGTGTCCTTGATATACTCGCGTGTCACTCCATGAATGCTGGAGAAATTCTGGAAAGTGTTCGCGTGCGCCCGAGATCAGGGATCGCGCGGAGCTTCGCTGGGGATACTTATGAGCGCGAGCTGATGCTGCAGGATCGCGTGCAGCGTTGTTGCTTTCTCTCGGTCTTGCGCGTATGTGGCCCAGCTATCTGAGAGCCAAGTCATAGGCCCGCGGAGGCCAAGCATGTTGGCAGACTCGTCGCGCGTCATTGTGTAATGTACTTGAAGGAAGCGCACTCCAGTTGTGGAAGACAAGGATATGTAGTAGGCCGATGATAAGAAATGCCATGTGTCGCGTGAGCGATGTGTGTTCTTGGTAATTTGCTTTGGACTTGGTAAGGATGGAGTGTGGCGATGCTTGGCATATGCTCGTACAGTTTGCAGTCCTTCGTGGCCAGCGCACTACACATCACCTGGTCCTACGTCAGCGCTCATTTGAGGTGAGGTTTATTTTTCTCAGTGGGAACCACGATACTCGATTCTTGGAGGCATATCGAGATGAACTGGGGTCATGGCATGTGAAGAGCATGCATGCGGCACAGCACTTCTCGGTACACCAAGACCTTGACCAAAACCGAGATTTTCGTATCAGCCCAAGGAGAGCCCAGCGATTGATAAATCCTTCGATTTGGATGCTGGCGCGTACCCCTACCAGCATGCATATTCCTCTGCCATGGACCTGGGCACCAATCTGTTCGGCGCGTTCCAAGTCCGCGAGAGCGGGCTTATGACTTCGCGCTGCTGCGTTCGTCGCTGTTGTTTCGCTCTGTCTGACCACTGAACTTATGGCACACTGCGGTCTGTGTGGCGTTATCACATCACCTAGATGGTGTCGCACGAAGAAGCGAGGGAATTGCTATAGTGAGCCGACTCGTATCGTACTCTCATCATGCTTACCTCTGCACCAGGTCTGACAGGGCCTCTGTCGTGGGACATTGCGAAATAACTCATGCCATGCGATTGGGGCCGGGGTCGATCCCAGCTAACTGTTCTTTAACATTGTGCTGTCATGTCCGGCTGTACAGGTCTATCTGTGCTATACTCCAGAACTCGAGCCGCCAAGTCCTTCTACATCTGTGACGGGCTGCTCGGGCATCGCAAACATGGGCACTCGCTTCGGCTGGCTCGATACCACATGTGATGAGAGGTCACAAGGAGAACCACTGTGCTCGCTCAGATGCTCGTCTCGGCTGCTGCCACGCCTAAGTTGCACCGCCTTTCCAGGGTCTAAGCTGACGGAAGCTGAACGCCGAGTCGCTGTTGGAGGATAGCGATTTGGATCTGCTCCTTCTGAAACGCGTTCGATGGTCCCACTGAACATGCTGGGCGGATCATGCTGTGGCTGCGATGATGGTCTGGTTCCCTGTGGACTAGCTGCCGGAACGTGTGATGATGGGTTCTCAAACCCCTTCTTCAACACTGGTGTTGGTGTGCGGCCGTCATTGAGAGCCCTGACTTTCTCACGAACATTTGCAAGTGCCTCAGGATCGTGCTCATACGGTGAACGATCGACTGGACTCGGCTCAGGTTGTGACGAGCTCATTCTTCTGTCCTGCGGAGGTACCATTAGCGGCGGCGGCTTTGCAGTAAAGAAAGGACTGTCGCCATCACCATTCACAATTGCGTCCGCCTCCGTCTGCTTTTGTTCCGTAACATCTTTCGCCGACTCCGATGTGGTTGCTGAACTGCTCTTCTTCCGCCTCGCATCGGCTATTAGCCGGCTAAAGTCATCGTTGTGTTTCCTCGAGTACGCAGCGCCATCGAAGTCCTTGCGCATGACAGCATGCGAGAGCCCGTTCCCCTGCGGCGCCTTTCCGCCTTGTGTCTTCTCCCAAACGTCCAGGTCACGCAGCAGATCTCGTCTCGATCTAGGGCTGTTGGAGTCGCAGTTCGCATTCCAGATATTGACCCATTCTCGATGGCGATTGATCATGAGCTGTTTCGAACCAAAAGCGGGCAGTCCTTGTTCTTTGAGTTTCGCGGATAGTGCCTTATCTTTGAGCATGCCGTAATTGAGCTCATTGATGCGATCTTGAGGCCGCGCTCCTTGACCTGATGGGGGACGCGATGAGACGAAGCCATTGAGTGGTGTTCTCGACTTCGCTCTGCTCGCCTGCTTCTGTTCATCCTCGCACTTGTCCAGGTGGTTGAAGACTTCAGCCTCCTTCATGCGTTTCCCGCACCCTAAAGGACACTCGACAAGACCATCTTTTGGCGGAGATTCTGGTTTGTACTCTTCTTCAACCTCTTCATCACTATCCTCGATCTGTATTGCCTCTTGCTGCGAGCTCTGAGAAGCAGCAATGCGCCGGCTCTTAGCCCTGGTCGTTCGCCCGCTTTCTTGCACTTCTGCTATATCATCTGAATCGGGTATGATCGGACGTTTCCGCTTGCCGTTTTTCTTGGGCGTCGTAGTCTCTTGCTGTGACTTGCGCGCCACTTCTAGAGCAGTCGGTCTTGCATCCAGAAAGGTCGCGACTACTTCCTGAATGGCCCAGTTATTGCGCAATTTGCTTGCCTGGTCCGATGCCCGACAAGCAGGACATTTCCCATCTGCCGACAACGACGTTCGTATACATCTTGAGCAGAAAGTGTGGTTGCAGCTCGTAATCATCGGGGTGTCGTAGAATTCCTTGCATATTTGGCAATGCAATGCATTTTCGAGCGGCGCAAAGGCTTTCAGCGGTGTCTCGAGCCAGTCGGTGCTATCGGGCACGTCGTACGCATCATCCATAGTGGTGTGGAAGGTTATCGGCGCGAAAGGGCGAGGACGTGGTGTCGAGGACGCGAAACAGACGCGATGTTGAGCGCAAGTCACGAGAAACAGAGCTGTCAATGACGAAGCCTCCGGAAAAGGCAACCACGGCGGAGCAACTTCACTACTGCTTCTGATCGACGGTCACAATCTTTCCGTCCGTCTGGGCTTCTGCACTCACCTTGTGTGTAATCGGCGGCCTCTTTTAACCATGTCGATTCACCATGTCAACCCTTGTAACCACTTCGTATCACTGCCACATCCAAGCCTCAATCTGCCGCAAGAACGAAGCAGTCTATTCTTCATGAGTTCGCAACGCAAGCATGGCCACAACAAGTATGAATCAATACGAGGTGAAGAATAAGAGCACGCTTTACTCATTATCACCTGTTTGTACTCTTATGTCTACAACCTGCCCGCACTCCTTTGGAACCACTATTCAAGGAGCACATCATGCCTGGATCCATATTCCGATATGCCTGGAACATTTATGCAGGTATACCCACCGCCGTCCGCTGGGCACTCCCTCGCGTTCCTCACTTCTTGTGGCGATGTGCTCGAAATCCTGTCCAGACGTTTTTCAGCCTCATCAACTTCCTCGGCGTCTTCTATCGCGAAGCCCTTTCGTGGCTCTCGCATGAGCTTACAGAGTCAGCGCGATTTCTCATGCGCAGAGAATATTGGTCAAGGTATAATCGATGCAAAGACCATCGAGCAAAAGCTCGAAAACGAACACGATGAGAATTGACGCCTGATGGGTTTCGCAGAACAGAACAGCAGGCTGACAGCGTCTTCTTGACAAAACTCCCTTCTGAAATCCGCAATCGAATCTACGAGCTGTGCTTTGAGCATCAAAAGCTGCTAGTCGTGCCAGTCAAGCGGCAATATCACACGAAATTGGTGTCGTTTCTAGCTCAAGACAAACACAACCATCACCCTGATGACCTAGTGGCTTGTGACAACCTCTTGGGATTACCATTGACTTGCAAACAGATGTGAGTACTGTCACCCGCGCAAACCTCCACAAAAAAGGTTTGCATCCGAGCTTACGACCTCGTACAGCTACGCAGAGACAATCGACATTTTGTACTCACAAACCACATTCTGCTTCATGCAGCCCGAACAACTCGTACCGTTCCACAAACAGCTACCCTCACAACGCTGGAATGCCATTACATCAATCGAGTTCGACAGCGACTTGTATCACCGCCTGCGCAAATTGGACATGGACCTTCCAGCCCATTCATTCGTACACCAATCCGAAGCTTGGCTTGAATTTTGGTCACTTGTCGATACAATGAAAGGCCTCGAGCGAGTGCTTATCACGAGGACTAAACTCGGTTTCCGCTTCGATAACTTAGCCGCGATGCAGCAGGTCAAGAAGCGATTGGAGGTGTTTGATGTCCATCTGGCTGAGACACAGATGATGTGCGATCCGGCCGATGTCGATTTGAAGACTGCTCAGTTCAAATTGTTCCTGCCTAGTGGGCAACAATATCTGGCAGATCCGCCTCTATCTGGCCCCGCAGGTAATTACGGCGGAGTCATGGAGCGAATGCATCAAGCTTGGTGGCAGATGTGAACGGGCTGCAGGAGATGAAGCACCGAGAGGATGTGAGGAGCAAAGTCGAAGCCGTTTTGCCGAGCTACTACTTGTATCTGTGGCGATCAACGAGAACCTCTGAACGCGGTCAAGCTTCGACCGCTTGTGGTCAGTACATGGAATACAGCAGAGTCAATCCTCGCCAAGGCTACCAACCCAACAGCTGTGCTGACAGATAGCCTTCGTCAGCAACGACGCAACCTGTCGCAATCCACATATCCAAAAATCAAATACAGTACATTATGTGACAACAGCCCGTCAAACTGCGAGCTGCAATCCTCAATCACAGTTCATCACCCCACTCCGCACTTGCCGATCATCTCCTCACATGGTAAACTCCGCGACGCGTGAAGAAAAACAAATGACGGGGCGAGGTGAAGTCAAAGTAGACTACATTTGTTAATCTACTTCACGTGCAGCGTCACTCTGAAAGCGGACTCCGTGGACTTGACGAGAACCCTTCCCGACCGACCTTGACGACATGGCGTCCGTAATTAATATATTTTACTCTCCGCGACGGGTGATGTGCAAATGGTCCTAAATTGATGCGGGGGCTTGAGAGGCTATTGTTTCACAAGTCCGTTTTCTGTCAATGGTGCTTGGCGGTTGCTTCTTCTCTCCATCATCTTGACCGTTGGTGGTGGGATGCGCGATGTGTCAGCAGCAGCAGATGTGGTGGCGTTTGGATGCAGTTCTATCAGTAGTGTGCATTTTGATATTGATATTTGATTCTCGTGCGATGGTATTGGTTGGCTTTTTGGATTTTGAGAAGTGAACTCACCGCTCGGACAAATTCCTGCTTCATTTGTCCAAGGCTGATCTATGGTCTTTCGTAGCTCCAGCGGCGAAGTGCCGTTGCGGTACGCTATCGCATAGGACATTGTTAGCTGGTCGCGCGCGGTGCCATCCCGCTCCCGTGCGCCGCGTTGCGAGCAGTTACTGTATGTTTCGTTACTGAGAAATAGAAGAACGACCGAAAGAATGCGCGAGGCGGCAGGTAATGGGGCCGCCTCGTCGGTCGAGTTGTGGTGGGCAGAGCAGCGTCAACCACAGCTGTTGCGTTTGAATGCGTCGAAGGCATTGTCACGCTTGAGCGCGTAGCTGCATACAGCAGTGACAGATCGGCAGTCATGCCACTAGGCCAGCTATCCCGTGTGCTGGCATTATCGATTTCACCAGATCTCTGTCGCCCGTTCCTGCACAACAGCCTTGCTGCTGGAAAGCTCCGAGGAGTCGAAAGGCAAGGAGATATTGGCAGTGTCTTCCTTGATTTCGAACGCCGTTTGTCAACTAGATTTGGTCCGGATGTACATTCGGTATCATGCCAGGCCGCACGGGTCAAGGCTACCAGTTGTCGATCCGACAAGCCAAGAAGCATCCAACCACGCTCTGCAAATCTGTTGTCGTACAACCGCGATTTGTACGTTGCCAGCGCCTTGTAGCGTGTGAGGCTCCAGTCAGGTCGTGATGGTCGAATGCGAAGTTAGGGATAGCACAGAGGGGCGCGATGCTCACATGTTGGGCATTAAACCAGATCGCAGCACGCAAACCTGTCGTCAGTGACACAAAGGTAAGATCCATCGCACGCGCATCTGGTTCGTCGAGGCGTAATCGCACGGGCTGTAGGGTCTCTTTGAGTTTAGCGATGACATCCGTCTGCAAGAACGGCACCGCCTACCAGCCCAGCGGGATCGCAAGAGCCACGAGGTGTACCTGAGTGGTCCTTTCGGTTCGGCGACCAACCTTCTTGTGCAGGCGAGGGGCAGTTGCGCTGAGCGGGTCGCCGACGGAAATGTCTTCGGAGAGCCATCGGACTCCCACCGGAAGGCTGAAGATAGCAAGCTGCTGGAGGGAAAGAAGTGGCTACGAAAGCCGGCAAGGCAGCAGGACCCGAAGAGGCGTGTCTGGGCCGATCATCTGATTGTCGACTTCGCTGCCCAGTGCGCGTACAGGTGTGTATTCCCTTTGCGGATTGCGGTGGCCGGCATAGTTCACGTCGTGGACGGCGGGCACAAACGTGTAGATCTGGCCGCGCTTGTCGTGAGATTCAAAAAGTTGGGGCGGGCGGAAGCGCTAGAGGAGGAAGCATGCCTGCCTGACGCAGCGTGCAGTACAGTACGTTAGAGCTGTCAGCGCAGCTGCAGGTACGGCCTCGACGCAGACGCGTGGCGCCGTGGCAGACACAGGACGAATGGGACAATAATTTGTTCTCTTATGGGCTGAGACTGTCCCAGCGCATGGTTGGTGGACGAATTGATGGAGCGGGCGTCAGTTATTGATAAAGCCAGCCCTCGGACACTTGACGCTGCGTTTGGTCGTGTTTCAATAGAATGCCGATCGGGTAGGTTCGCGCTACACCGAAAGCTTGGTACCGTGAGTTTCTGGCAGGGCGGGAAGGTCTCGGACCAGCGAAGCCTATGAGCGCGCCCGGTAGCGAGCGCAGGCGGGCGACGGGGCGTTGTCGAGAACAATCGAGAAGCACCCCCTTCGCTCGCCGCTGTGCAGACACGCGGGCAGGCGGTGGCGGGCGGTGCGGTGATGCGCTGGCTGGGCTGCGCGCGTCTCTCGTGCTCTCGACGATTGTGGGATATGTACGAGACAGGGAGTACCTGCAGGGCGCTAGCATTGCCCCTTTCCCGCGCGGGGCTAGGCTGAGTTTCGCTGGCGCAGACTGCCTGAGGGCGAGAGAGGCCGGCACGCGGTGTGAACCAGACACGCCAACAAGTACGTGCGCGCGCGCCTGTGCTCCTTCTCCTCCACTGTCCATTGTGTTGTACCGACTGTATTGTGTATACCTTCACGACCGAGTTGCGCGCTGCTGCCCGGCGTCGGCATTCACTGCGCGCCGTTCATATCGATATTGACGATCGCCGGCGCATGAAACACCACAGCTCCATAGGCTGGCCTTCCTTGTCCCCTATGCAGATGTGTGGCAACGCTGTAATAATCCTCTGAACAAAAGCCGTCGGCCGCTTTCCTGCTGTCGCGAAACATCGACACCACCCGCCATCCTCCGCGCCCCTCCACCTCCGCCAGCGACCATTTC
Organism: Cercospora sesami; assembly: GCA_013365235.1. Lineage (NCBI taxonomy): Eukaryota > Fungi > Ascomycota > Dothideomycetes > Mycosphaerellales > Mycosphaerellaceae > Cercospora > Cercospora sesami. Next base: position 22,351 of record JAASLG010000318.1, on the reverse strand, counting down.
GCATCGATTCCCGACACTCGCTTGGCGCACCCGCCTCTCCGGCGCCGACACTCGACGTGGGGAGGTGAAACACGCGGACTGGAGAGCGCGCAGCTTCTAAGCGACGACCACCCCGGTCTCGCGTTGCCTGGCCGGAGGCTCGTCGAGACTGCGAGATGCCCCTGTTCGCGAATGCAATGGAACCTCCTCTTTCACCACCACCGCAGTCGCCGAATGCCATCCAGCGGCCGCCGACCGCGAACATGCGGACCACTCACTCGCGCACCCAGAGCCGCATGTCGGCCAGCCGGGTCAGCGACGAGGACGCCTCGCGGACAGCGGTGAAAGTTGGTTCGTACACACCGCACGCTTCCCTCATGCTCCACCACATGTGCTAACCGCAGAACAATACAGCTGTGCGTGTGCGACCGCCGCTCCAGGCTTCCGATCCCGGCTACGACCTCATCCCGCAGCGATTCCGAGAGAGCACCTGTGACGTGCCGACTCCCAATAGTCTGTCGGTGCAGTCACCACAAGGGAAGAAGCTGTTCGTGTTCGACCGAGTCTTCGACGAGACGACCGACCAGGAGGGCGTCTGGGAGTACCTGAGCGACAGTGTGACATCGTTTGTCAAAGGCTACAATGTCTCCATCCTCGCCTATGGCCAGTCGGGCGCCGGCAAGTCATATACCATGGGCACTGCGGGACCCTCTGAGCAGAGCGAGGCGGAGGTCAAGGGAATTGTACCCAGAGCTGCCGAAGCGCTGTTCGAGAAGCTCAATGGTGGACAAGGCCCTGTGAGAGCCTCTGGACTGCAAACGCCAAAACGCTACTCCACTCAAGCACTGCCGACCTACCTCTCTCAGCAGAAGACCAATCCAGCCACAAAGAATTGGGAACTCCGGGCGTCATACGTGGAGATCTACAACGAACAATTGCGAGATCTCTTGGTCCCGGAATCTGTGCCTCAGACGGAACGTGGCCAGGTTGCAATTCGGGAAGACACGAAAGGTCGGATCATGCTCACCGGTTTAACACAAGTCCCGATCAACTCGGTTGAGGATATGCTAAACGCTCTCAACTTCGGGTCGCAGATCAGGCAAACGGATGCAACCGCGATCAATGCCCGTTCCTCACGTTCACACGCGGTCTTCAGCTTGAATTTGATTCAACGAAAGCAGGGCGATGCGCCCCTCACATCTAAGCAGGACAAACGAAGATCAGTTCCGCTTGCGGAGACCAATGGAGGCGATAGCATCGTCACACTGGACAGCAAACTACATTTCGTGGATCTGGCTGGTAGCGAACGTTTGAAGAATACCGGAGCTACAGGAGAAAGAGCAAAAGAGGGTATCTCGATCAACGCAGGTCTGGCTAGTCTCGGCAAGGTCATCTCTCAGTTGTCAGCGAAGGGCGGCAGTGGCCATATCTCATATCGCGACTCTCGACTCACTCGATTGCTGCAAGACTCACTGGGAGGTAATGCCATCACTTTCATGGTCGCCTGTGTGACACCTGCGGTCTTCCATCTCAGCGAGACGCTAAACACAGTCACCTATGCTCAAAGAGCTCGCGCGATTCAGAGCAAACCCGAAATCCAACAGAGCCACGAAGAGACGGACAAACAAGCCGCCATCGACCGGCTGCGTGCTGAAGTCAGCTTCCTGCGTGATCAACTTCGCCACTCCGAACATACTTCTGGACGAATGTTAGACGGCAATGACCGTGTGGATAGATCGCGAGGTCGTGAGAACGAACTGCAATCACAGTTGATGGACATGCAGGAACACTACAATGCTCTCAGTCAGCGGCACGCTAAGCTCATTGCCGAGATCACCAAGACGCGAAGTGGTGAAGGAAGCGATACTCCAATTCTCAATGAGGCGATTGGCGAAAACGCCAGCGAACGCATCCAGCGATCGAACTCCTTCGCCGAGGCTGTCGAGCAAGTTGTGCTTGAGTACGAGAAGACGATCCAAACTCTTGAGACGTCACTTTCTCAGACGAGATCCTCGCTTTCGAGTACAGAAAGCACGCTTCTGGAGAAAGAGACACGATTGGCATATATGGATACCATTCAAAAGCAGCTGCAAACCCGGATCGCAAAGTACATGGAGCGAGAAGCCAACAATGACTCCTACACCCGTGACCTGGAGGAGAAGATGGAAGGCGCTTCCTCGGAGGAAGACCGCAAAGACACCATGATCAATGAGCTGCGAAAGGAGATCGCGCGAGTCCGGGACAGCGAGGGCAATGCCGAAGAGTACATTTCCACACTCGAGGAGCGTCTGGCCGAAGCGGAGCAAGATCAAGAGATCATGCAGCGTGAGATCGACCGTCTTGAGCATGTGGTGGAGCGGCAGAGGAGCATCGGCAGACTTGATAACCTCTTGGGCGAGCTCGATGGAATGCGAGAGGCTCCAACCAACGGTCGTGCATCAAGTCGCTCACCTGAGCCTGCAGCGTACACGAACGGCCACAGCGATGACTATGACCCATTCCGTGATAGCTCGAGTGTCAAGGCAGATGACGAGTCCGACAAGGAGGATACACAGAAGCTGTCGGTCGCTGGAGAAGAACTGAAGAAGACGATCACGGCCGAGTCTGCGCGCACGCCAGCGCAGGATGATTTTGTGGCCGAAAAGCTCGAGAACCTTACACAGGAGTTCTTCGACTTGAGATCCGAGCACGAAAATGTGCTGACTGATTACGATAACCTCCAACAGAAGTACCGAACAGCTCTGGAGACTCTTGCAAAACTGGAGTACGGCAAGGATGCTGAGACCAAGGCGCAACCGGAAGGCGAGTCGACTGCTGCGAGCAGCCGAAGCTCTTTTTTAGCAGAGGCGGGGATGAAAGACGAGGACAAGGCTACCGAAGGGCAGCTTTCATCCTCGCGGTCATCACATTCGGAATTGTCCTCGCAGCAGCAGTTGAATGGTGCCGCCGGAGAGAAAGCGAAGGAGCCTTCGGGCGATGAGGCTCAGCCGAGCCCGACTACCAGCGAGCATCAGCAGGTCCTCCTTGAGATGGAGACTCTCAAGAAGTTACATGCAGAAAAGGAGGTTTCCGTCGCGGAGCTCACCAAGAACTACATGAGTCTGGCGCAGCGACATGAGACGACATTGAGCCAGGTTGAAGAATTGAAGCAAGAAGTGCTAAACAACAAGCGATCGTCATCACCAGCATTCCCGTCATCTCCAAGCTTCGGCTCATCTCCTGGACTCCCTCCCAAGGGTTCATGGAGAAGAAGGTCAGAAGAGATCCTTGGCAGCAATTCCGATCGAGCTTCGAGGTCATATGTGTCGCTGCGCACGATGGCACTCAATAACTTCGAGGATCAGGCCGATGTGCGACACACCTTCGAGCAGCACCTCAATACGGTGATGGCCGAGCTTCATTCGCGATCCGAGCGTGTGCAGACACTGGAAGGTGAGATCGTGACCCTTCGCAAAGACATGGAACAGAAGCAGACTATTATCACCGGTCTAACGCGAGAACGGTCAAGTCTGGCCGCAGCCAGTGCTTCAGGAGTGGACTTTTCAGTGGTCGGCCAGATGAGGGAGCAGCTCATGGAGAGCGAGAACAAGATTCGTGCCCTCTATGAGGAGCATGCCGCCAGAGAGAAGGAGCTGCAGGACGAGGTCGAGCGACTTAAGACCATCATTTCGGAGCACCAAGCTTCTGCTGCTGACTCGTTGCCTACTCCGAATGAGGTGCCAGGACAATTCCCAGTGACCCCAGGCTTGGAAGTTGTATCCCAACCTGACCTGTCGAAGGGTCAGGCAATCGAAGGCGCATCCCAAGACGATGAGGTCGAGAGACTGCAGAAGGAGGTCGCAGCTTGGGAGAGCAAGCACCGCGAAGCAGTTGAAAGCATGACGGCGTCGCAGAACACGCTCATGAAGACCATCTCAGAGCTTCAGGCGTCACTGGATCAAGCACAGAAGAGCGAGCGATCTATCTCAGATGAGGAGAACACTAGCGCGAATGACCTGCTAGAACAGGAACGAGCGAAGCATCAAGCTGTTGTTGAGACTCTTGAGACGCAGGTCAAGGAGCACAAAACCCTCGCCGAGCAACATGCCGAGCGTCTTGAGCAGTTGGAACAGGAGCGATCGAAGCAGCAGGCCCTGGTCGAGACACTCGAAACCCAGGTCAAGGAGCATAAGACGGCCGCTGACGAGCACAGTGGTCGACTCGAGAATTTGCAGCAGCAACACGCTGATTTGCAGAAACGGCTTGACAGCGACAGCGATGCGAGAGATCTTGCACAGAAAGAACTTGCGCAGCACAAGGATCTTGTGGCTAACCTCGAAAGCCAGCTGCAAGTCCAGAAGTCGGCAATCACCATTCATCAAGAAAGCTTGGAATCTCTGCAAGCAGCTCACACCAAAGAGGTCGAGGAGCATACCGCTCGTTACACCGAGCTACAGCAGAGACATGACAGCGTGACAGCTGACCTCGAGGCACAAGTCAACGAGGCCAAGGATGAAGCATCAAGCTTATTGCGCCTCGCCTCATCTGCCCTCGGCTACGAGACAGATCGGGAGCAGCTCCACGGCCACATCTCTGGCCTGGTCGAGGAGGGCAAGGAGCTGCATAGCAGACATCTCAAGACGACCAATGATCTTAAAGCTGTGCAAGAGCAATTGCAGACCGCAGTCAGCCGCTCGAACGAGTTGGAGAGCGAGGTGGAGGAGTTGAAGAAATCGAGCGAGGAGAAAGCGAAGAAGCTGGAAGAGGTGACCGACAAGTACAACAAGACCTCAGCGCTTGTTGACCAGCTCGAAGAACAGCTCAATTCGACGTACGATGAGCATCAAGCAACTAACAAGCGCTTGTCCAACATGCAATCAGAGACGAGCGAGGCCCGCAGCGCATTGGAGAAGGAACTGGAGGAAGCCAAGTCGAGAAGCATTCATCTCGAGGTGAGTCATCATAATACATTTCGTTGTGCTAAAATCGCTAACTTGAAGCAGCAACAACTCAATGCTTTCAAGCATCTCTCAGTCACCTCAAATTCCTCGTCCAACTGGAACCGCGATTCCTTGTCGCCCGATGCTGCTGGCCATGTACTTGGCCGTCAAGGCTCTTCTTCATCCACTCAACGCAAGACTGGGTCAGCAACGCTGCCAACTCCCCCACCTTCAATTCCCCTGCCGCCTCTCCCTGGATCTCCCAATTCCTCGGCGCCGTCTGGCAACACTCTCGACCGAACCACTTCACCCACGCCACGCGGCCAGTCTCCGCACAACAACTCGCCGCCGACCTCGAGACATGCTTCTCACGAAGTCACTCCAAGTCCAGCTGTTTCGCAGCTTATTGAGGATCAGGAAGCGCGCATTCGCACAATCGAGAAGCATTTGTTTGCTGAGAAGCAACTGACAGCAACGCTTGAAGAGGCGCTCGTCGATCTTGAAACCTCCGCAAACCGGACCAAATCCGAGATGGAGAATTGGCGAAAGAAATGTCAGAGTCTAGAAGACGAGCTGGTCAGCTTGCGGAAAGAGCGCAGCAGTTCTCGCGCCAGTCTTCAGGCTGTCGAGGAAGAACGTGAGATGCGTCTTCGCGCTGAACGCGCTCGACAAGCGCTTGAGCAGCGCATGGCAGAGCTGAACACGAATAAGAAAAAAAAGAAGGGCGGCTTGAACTGCTTCTAGGAAAAGCACATCCGTCAGACCTTTGTCATCCATCGACATCGCCATAAACTACGTGCTCGAGAACTACACACCGGTTGCACACCTTACGGTTTTATCACATCTTGAAACGAATCACCAACTTTCCTTCACCCATTCGCGATTGTTTTTATTACCCGCTCACGTGCTCGAGCCCCCACGGACACGCAACGAGATCTCGATGTATACATGGGATTCGGATTTTCCTTGTATACGAAAAGCTCTTTGTCCTGGCGAATCCTGCACTGGGCGCATCCACGAAGTAACAAGACGCTACGCAGGCGCAGAGCAGGAGCATGAAAGGCGTTTTTTTACCCCTTTGGAAGTTTCTATAGATGACAAGGGGAAGACTGCTGTAAGAAGAACATGAGAATGTGTGCTTGCTTTTTGGGATCGGACTTTTTGTGGCAGGACTGACTGCTTTTTGGGAATGGCTAATACCCCTTTCACGCAAAAAATGGTAGACTGCTCGCCTTTGGGCAGCGTCAAAGCAATGCATGTATTATTTGTATAACATTACTCGATTGACATTCTTTTCGCTCACGCGAGTTTCTTGAACACTGTTTCGCCTGTTCTTTGTGATTCCTAAACTACACTAGGCATAACTCCTGACATCGCGCAGGCTCCCACGCCTCCCCATACATCATACCATGCACATACGTTTCCCCAACGAGCGTATACTCACCCTCCTCCGCAGCAACGGCTCTCAAAACATACGGCGTCCTCCCTCCCTGCAGCAAAGCTACACCATCACCAGCCTCCGTTGTCGCAGGCGCCAAACATAATTTCCCACTTTCCGTCCTCGCCAATCTCCGATCAAGCGTATGAACGCAACCCAACTCATGCAACAATTTCATCTCATTCGGATCCAACCCTTGCATAACCGGCACCATTGCAAAAATCAACGCCATGAAATTCTCTTCGCCTGGTTCCACATCGAATGAAGGTAATTGTTGCATCAGAGAATGTATGCCGTGCAGTTTTTCTAACCATTCTTTACAATCTGAAACACAAGTTGCGGGATCTTTAAGATCTGTCCAGAGGGTTCGAGCGAAGACTGTAAAGCTGTCTTCTTCGGTTGATGGTGAGAGGAAGGTGTGATTGTGAATGTCTGCGAAATCTTTCCAATCCTCGATGACGGTGGGGAAAGTTTTTAGGACGGAGAAGAAGCGGGCGATGGATACTATCATGGAGGTGAAGTCTTCTCCGTCTGTTAGATTTGAGAATTCGACGGGCATGAGGAGGTCTTGTTGGTCGATCAAAAGGACTGAGGAGACGGCGGAGATTTTTTCGGCGATGAAGCCTTGGAGGTGGAGTTTATTGTCGGAGATATTGAATTGAGAGGATGTTGTTGTTGTTTTTGCGGAGGCTTTGAAGATTCGGAGAGGTTTCGCGGAGACTTCGCTGCTTTCGAAGTTTTGGTTTCCGGCGAGTTTGTAGGGTTTCCGGATTAAGTCGCTCCAGTCCGGGACCCAGGAGGGTTTGCTTTCGTTGCGTTCATGAGTAGCATGGCAGGAAGCGAGGAGTTCGAGATGTGAGCTTTGTTGGAGAAGTGTGGCCGCTACGTCTCGATAGACTGCTTCACAGCTTTTCGTGTAGTCGGGAACTAAGCCTTCGTTCGAGCTCGCGATCCCCAGTAATGCGAATACCTTGTCTCGTGGGTCTGTGGCTTCGTAGCCACGATAGGTCGACAATAGCGACGTGATGCTCAAATCTGGATCTGGCTTGTTCATCATGTGCTTCATACTGTTGCCAACATGAATGCTGGATCTCGTACGACTCATCACAACGAGGTTGCGGTGGGATCTTGGCCCTAGACGAGCAACGCGCTTGAGCTTTTGCGTGATGAGGAAGCCGAAGCTGAAGGCCCACCAGTCGATCTGTTGGCCACCACACTGGACTAGGATATTTGAAGAAACGCCAGCTTCCTGCACGATCCAAATTCGGCTGAACCAGGGGCGTTCGAAGAGGGCGTAGAGAGCTGCGATCTCTTCGCTCGTTGGTGGCTCAGCGGCGGCTGGGTTGTCTTTGTTTTGTCGACGGGCTCGCAGGATTTGAAGGATAACGCTGTGGTGATATGTTGAACCACTTGGAGCCTTGATAGCCGCACTCTCTTCCGTGGCCTGCTCAATTGTAGCAGCTGTTGTAGCGCTCTCAGCTGCGTCAACATCTGAGTGATCCTCGTTCTCTTGCGCTTCGTTACCAGCACTTTCCTCGCCTTCTTCTTCGAGCTCAGCCATGGCTTCGGCGACCTGAGCGTATACGAACTCTTTTAGTGGTCCATCGTACTCTTCTCCCTGGACAATTCTGCGCCCGACATCTTCCCAATCGATGTTTGCAAGCTCTTCTTGATTAATCCCTTCATCGGCCAGAGCTTGGTTGATTGCCTCTTCCAATGGCCCTTCGTATGCCTTGCCAGTCTTCATCGCATCCGTGGTCGCTTTCAGGGCTTGGTCATATAAAGCATGATCAAGGTCAAAACTCGTACCAACCTCAGTCAACATTTGCTGGAGCTTGGCCTCATCAAAAGCTTCGGACTCATCGCCATCATGAGTAGTTTGATCGAATAATTTCTCCACATCGACTCCCAGCGTCTGTCGAATGTATGTGTTCCCATGTGCATTGACCATTCTGTTGCACATTGCCAGCGCCAGTCGACTGTTGTCAGCTTCTTCACCCAGCCAAACAATCGTCTGTTCAGCTTTCTCGTATATATCTCGCATCATGGTGACCTGTGCGGTTTTCTCGTGAACATCGCCCTGATTGATGCATATTCCATCGATCCATAATTTGCGGACATTGTCTGGTTGCCTCAGTCGATACAAGGCAAGCTTTAGATTTGTGCCCACCTCGAGACGTGCATCAGAGATGTTGATGACCCTTCGGGGCTCAGGATTGCCCCAGCAATAAGAGAGCGCCTCAAATGGGAAGATACCCAAGAGCTTCACAGTTTCCAAATGACCAACTATAGGTTCTCCACCTTCTCCTGGCTCCAGATGCAGGATACGGATGCAGGCGTTGTCGGGTGAGGTGTCGGTCAAGCTCTCCGAATACTGCAGAAAGTCCCCAGACTCTATATGTGTTTCCAGTAAGGTGGCGAAGCGGGACTCCAGGTCTTCATCATTCTTATGGTCCGACGCACTTGAGCTGCTGTCGTCATCCAAAGAGTTCGCTCCCGCCTTCTCGCGAGCTATCATCTTGTCAGTCGGAACTTCTTGTCGCCAGCCACTCTCGTATAGAGGCAGGAAGCGATGTCCGGGATGCTCGGTCTCACGCTTTCCAACGCATTCTGCACAGAGATCATACTCGCTGCAATCAAGACAGGCATAGCGTATGTCATATATTTGCTGATCGCAAACATCACACCCTATGTCCAGAAACACTCTCCTCGTGACAGTTTCCGGGACCTCAGAATCAGTATCCTCAACTCCAGTATCAGCAAGCATAGCTGTCAGCTCCTGCATGTGAGCCTGAAACTCCGCTGATGTTATGACTTGCTCCTCGAGTTGATCTTCATCAGCATTTGCAGGGACTGCTTCGTTCTTTGCATCATCGTCATCACCATCAGTCGCATGCTCATCGCTAGCATCAGCATCGGCTGCATCGTCAGAGTCAGAGTCAACAATCTTGGGCTCCTCATCATCATCGTCTGTGTCAGAGTCATCATCAGCGGATTTTGCATCCTCGCTGTCTTCAACGATTGGCCATGTTTTGGTGACGGAAGGCACCGTCAAAAGCCCACACATCTCAGCATCAGCTTCCAAGATGATCTTATTCCCATCAGCGTCAATCATCCGAACCACGCGCTCAGTTCCAGCGCTGAAGAAGACTTCGATATGTTCAAAAATGGCCTGAACAAAGTGTGCGAACATCAACTCGATAGAGCTCTTCCAAGGAAGTTTCAAAGGTTGATTGTGAGAAGCTGCAGTAATACCATCTTCGCGATGGTTGAAGATGTGGGCGCAAATGCTCGGTAGTCCGTCCTGTTCGAACTTGGGAACGAGCAACCATTGATACGAGCGAAATGCCTCCTTTACATCGCAATCGTCCGGTTCAGCACTGCAGTCTCTGCCGAGGCGAATCCAGTTCCGATTGTCGTATAGAGGATCGTCATCAGTGTCGGATCCATCCTCACTAGTTTCCGAATCACTTCCACTTGTGTCGCTGGATACAGATTCGCTGTCATTTTCGCCTTTCTCCTCTTCTCCTTCTGGCGAAGAAGTCTGGTCAGCGGCCATATTCTCGTTCAGGCCATCCTCGTCGTTTTGGTCGTCTCCATCGTTGCTCTTAATTCCGGATTTGGTTCCTTGATCTTGCTCTTCATCTTCATCATCGGCATAGTCTCCTCTCAAGTCCCCAGCTATACTGATCTTCGATTTCTCCCTCTCAAACACCACCTGGTCAGCGTCCGTATCATTCCTCCACAGACGGCTCATTCCACATTCTTCATCCCGTCCGCATAACCTACAAGCTCTATTGGAGTCCACTAGATTGGCCTCGATACCGGACTTGACCCGCTCAGCCTGGCGAGCAATGGCCTTTTCAGCCAGCTTCCAAATTTCCGGCAAACCGTTCTCTGGCCACTCCCAGTCCGCAAACCTCGCGACGATTGGCCATGGTCCTTCGCTCTCCGAGTGCTTCCTGCGATCGATAACACCGTTTCCAGCCTCATTGGTTCCCTGTAGCACGTGAAAGTAGTAGTCCTTGCCTCGGAGAACACCATCTTTGTTAGGCACAACAGGCTTCGCGTCCCTTTGGGTGGAACTCAAGAAACCATCCCATCTGTTTCCAGCTAAGATGCACCCAGCTAACCTCAAGGTCTCGGCATGTATACCACCATTCGGATCATCTGGTGCTTGTAATGTGAGAATGATATTGCATAAGTCTTCATAACCCGGATGCCTCAGGTTGACGATATGCATTTTGGCGCACGGGCGTAGCTGCTGTCAGTAACAACAGACAAGTGACTGGCAGCTGCGCATACATATATGAGGCTGCTAGCCATACTGCAAGCCCGCAAGCGCCAACGCTATTGTGATCAGGTATTCCAATTCAACGTTGAAGGATTCAGCCGCAGCTGAGCTTGAGCCTGGAACTTGACTTAAAAACGCCACATCCATCAGTGCATATGCAGTCGATATATGGAAGGCGATTTCACTTACTTTGATAATGGAGTGTAGAGCACAGAGCTTGCTTTCCAGGCCCAATAGCTCTAATACTTGCCGAGGCTTGCGCATCTTTCCACAGTGTCTGGCCAAGGTCTCACTGGCTTTGGTGCACATTTGTTGCTTGTTGTCTCTGTATATTCTACTTGCTAGGATCCAGTAACAGCTTGCCGGTTGTTTTCCTACCCTGCAGATCCTCATGTGCCTTCGCCACCTGACTGAGCGGGTACACTTCGTGGATTCTGACGTCCAGCTTGTCCTTCAACACGAAGTTGAAAAGCTCTTTCGTGTAATGTTCAAACTCTTCCCTCGTAACCAAATATCCGAAGAGTGCTGGCCTCAGCAACCTCAAATTCTTGGCCGAGAGTCTCGCGATCGTCACAGGTGGAACAGCGCCTGAAGCATTTCCAAAGGACACTAATGAGCCCTTTCTCGCCAGAATGTCGAGCGAGAGGTCGAATGTATCCTTGCCAACACCATCGAACACAGCAATGACTCCTTGGCCGTTCGTCAACTCGTTGACCTTGCTCTTCACATCCTCATGGCTGTAGTTGATCATATGCGTAGCTCCCGCTTTCTTAGCCAGCTCGACCTTCTCCGGCGTGCTCGCTGTGCCAATAATGTTCGCTCCGACGCTCTTCAGTAGTTGTGTCAGCCACAATCCAGTGCCTCCTGCCGCTGCGTGTACCAGAACCCAGTCTCCCTTCTTCACTGGATGTGCTTCTCTTATGAGCGTCAAAGCTGTGAGACCTTGCAGGAGAGCAGCAGCTCCGATCTTTGGTTCCATGTCACTTGGAACCTTGACAGCTTTGCCGGCGGGGATGACACTGTATTCGGCGTATGCTCCTACGTCCATCCATACCACTTTGTCTCCCTCTTTAAAGCCATGGAGTTCGCCTGTCCCGGTGGACACGACTGTGCCTTCCGCTTCGCGACCGAGAGTGTATGGAAAGCTGGGTGCTGGATATAGGCCGGATCGGAAGTAGCTGGACTGTAATCAGCAGATAAGTCGAAAGTTCGGCTAAGCACATTGCCTACGTATCAATGAAGTTGATTCCAATGTAATCGTTCTTGATTAAGATCTGGCCGTCCTTGGGCTGTGGAACGGACAGATCTGTCTTGTACTCGAGCACCTCAGGCCCACCGGTCTTGTTGATGACCACACCCTTCATCGTGCTCGGTACGGAAGCCATGGTGCGCTCGAACGGCTTCTGTAATTGGGAAGAAAGTGCTGCTACTCGCTGCGTCGGATTGGAAGCCAGAATTCGTCTGGAAACGTTTCGAAAGGACATGAACTATTTCAATTGTTTGAGAATGATGACAGTGAGAAGACGGAATTTACAGAGCTATTAGAAGCTCGATGAGTCTTTGCAGCTATTTGTTTTGTCAGCTGTATAGCGTGCTTTCTCCAATGGAGGAGCTCTGTCCGTGACGCAAGCGCGGGGAGCGGCCGAAGATCGGATTGCTCTGGCCGGCTCGGCTATTGCACCCTGTCACAATACCACGCTGCGACTCCAATGCTCCCTTTCGCAGTGAGCGCTCAGCGGGAAGATAGACGTGTATTTGAATTCAATCAGGCACCAATAACATACCGCTCCGCAGCGTGGTCGGGTCAGACAAGCTGAGATCACTCGCCACGTCTGCGATGATCCAGTGGCCTAGTCGGGTGTTTCGTCCTGGATCTCGTGCTTGACCACATCCTGACTCTCCTCGACTTGCTGCTTACCACTAGCACGCTTCATCCACGCCTTCGGTGGTCCCGGCTCCTTCCAATCTCGCATTCGCTCGTTCAGAGTCCACTTGAAAAAGCTCGGATAGACATTCTCGACGAGATCAAGCCACATGATACCGTTCTCCAACCTACCAACGTTGGCCTCCAGCTTCACGCCCTTCTTGCAGTGTTGCAAGATGTCTTCTTCGACCCAGAACTCGTACGTCTTGGTCTTCTTGTCGGTAACACCAGGAGGCAGATCTCGTGGAGCAGATCCAGGATGAACCCAAGACTTGCAATGCAACTTGCCTGTTCGCTTGATGAAAGTGCCTTTGATACGATCGTCTTCGTAAATTTGAGCGGCTTGCTCGCTGCTCTGCTCGACTCGCATGATTTCGAGGCCAATATCCTCTTCAGTGATCACAGTGAGCTTTTCGCCGTTCTTGCGGGCTCTGAAGATCTCGTTCATCTGTTCGTTCGTGGCGTGAGCCATGATGCCGGCACTGAAAGCGAGCCAGGCATCCTTATTGGAAAGACCGATCTGATCACCAGCCAGCACCCAATCGGCTGCCCCATCTGAAGGGCGAACCTGGGCATAGAAGCCGGAATGTAGCGTAGACGCAGCCATGTTGAATTGACCTGGAAAGCCTGAGTCCAGGCGCGCAAGTTCAGGCACCTCCTCGTTTGCAAGGACACAAATGTCAATGGCTCTGTAGATGTCCTCTTCATACTCAGGGCAAACGTCGTGATGAAGCAGATATTCGTAGAACTTGCGCAGAACATTCGTGGCCTCAAACAGAACTTTCTCGTCGTACCAATCGAAATGCTGGAAGAATTCTGAAGACAGGAATGCCTTGGCCATGCCGGCAAAGTCCACGAGCCAGGAATCTGCATCCAAAGAATGCTCGTCGAGTCCGTCCACAACCGCATCGGAGACACCGAACTTTGCCTTCATTTGCAGGATTTCCTCTTTGTCGTATCCTTCGAGTTCCTTCTTGTCCAAGCCGCCAGCAAACATGTGGGTTAGTGACTCAAATCCACCCAACAGCAAGAACTTGCTGAAGACGGCAAGACTTGCTTGATGCATCTTCTTCCTGCTGGAGAAACGTGTGACTGCATACTCAAGGCGGGTCGTGATAGCATCCTCCACGTCAAAGAGTACGCGTTCTTCCTCGTATTGTTGCGGCGTGATAGGTCCGTCAGTAGCATATTCTTCAAAGCCTGTGGCTGCTAGCATGCCCTTGGTGAGCCACGGCTTCTGCACAAGTAGTTGATCACGCTGTCTCTTCGGTTCCATTCGTGGCGCCACCTTTGGCGCGACTTTGAGTGCCGCCTTGCGCCGAATGTACTTGTTCTCTTTCATCTCAAGCATGCTGCTGGTTGCCACAGATGCTTTGACCTTACTACGAGGCTTGAACTGTCTCATCTTTTTGAAGCCAAGAATCTCGTTGATACTCACCCAACCAGTGCCGGTCGGTCCAGTTCGCGATAGAAGGTGCTGATCAGTAACGAGATTTTCATCACTAAAGTAGAACTCGACCTGTCGTACAATAGCAGCAGTCTCTGGGTGGAGACCCTCCGTACCCGTGAATTGTGACGAGTGGACATTCGGAGTCTGTGCAGTGCGAGAACCACTTGCGGCGGCGGTCTCAACAGCTTGCTCGGAAACAGATGCCTTTTCGATCTGCTTGGTGTCACTATCATTCGGAATGGCGAAGGCTTTCGGACGCGCCATCTCCTCGGTATACTCGATGTCTTCAGAGCTTTGATTGCCCGTCGACCAAGGAGGCGATGGGTCCTGTTCTTCGTCGACGTTGCCGCTCGTTGATTTCGTTTCGGGATGCTCTTTGGTATGAAGGGCACTGTTGTCTTGGCCGGCTGTCGCGCCTTGAACGAAAGTCCTAGCTTGATCAACCGAGGACTGCACGGCACCTTTCACCATGTTGGTGACGTCCTTCAGTGGTGAGGCCATGATGTGTGGATGGGCTGTCTCTGCTGGAAGGTTAATGTTCTGTATGTCAGCGCCGCCTCAAATGCGGCCGAGGAAGACAGCAAACACGACTGCTTGCTAGATCAATGTCGCGAAGGTGCGCGAAGGTGCACCGTTAGCGTTGATGCATGTGAAGTTGCTGTCAGAGGACAACTGATGATGGAAGGACGCGAGTGAGCGCAAGGCCAAACAAACGGGCCGCGCCTGACTGCCGAAACCCCTGGGACGACAGTTTAGAATTTCTCCTGCTTCGCCAGACTCTTCCACAATGTTCACTGCAGCTTAACATGTGAACACTCGTCGGCCTCCGACGCGGCTCAGGCGAACTTGGAAATGTTCCCTACTGTCGGATGCTGGAAGATGACTATCGCGCCCACAGGCATCATGGCTTGTACCACGCGTCTCGTTGCTGAAGCGAGCGGTCGCTTCGTGGTAATCTCCCTCAGCCGCACACTAATGCTCACTGATGACAGATTGAGGTGCCGAGGCTGAGATGAGAAGGTGTACAATGTACTTATATTGACTTTCGAGACGAATTGTGGACTCTCGGTGCTTAGTGCTCGGAGCATCACAAGCATCATGGCCACAAATGGCTCGGAAACAGATGAAGAGCCACAGGAGCGCGCATCTCAAGATCCCGTCGTCTCGATAAGAGTAACAGCGCCTTCCGGTCAACCAACACATCGCCGCCAACTGGAGACGCATCGATCTGTTCCGAGATCTGTCCGTGATAGGCCTTCGCGAAGGCACACTCAGCCCGTTGATCCAGTTGAGCGTATCGAAGAGTACTACAGTGTGCACCACGAAATTATCGAGGAACAGCCGACTGCTAAGTCACGTGAAAAGCGGTCTGAGCATACCGGCAGAAAGGGTGCTCCAAAGCTCATAATCGAAGAGAAAAGGACTGCTGCTCGCAAGCCTGATCCTGATCGTGGACCTGAAGCGGTGCCGAAGACGCGAGATCCTCACATATCTTTCGTACAACCGCTCAGACGCCGCACACACCGGCAGTACCCTGAGTCACCCTCCCAGGATCTGCATGGGCGACGTAAGCCCGACCAAAGCTCTGATGAGATGCTCGATGACTATTATGATGGGTTCGACGATACTCTGCTTCCTCATACCACCTCAGTTGGTCTGAATCTCCAACACGGATCAGACTACGAGCCAGTCAGTTTTGAGCCCCCCCCACCTCCACCTCCCAGACCGCCACAGGGTTCAATGTTTCCAAATGATATTACTCCCGAAAACGATTTCAATCGACCACCGTACACCCTTCAGGTACCCGGACGACATGGAAGGAGACGTGATTTTCTAGTCCGTGCACCTCACCAAACAGCAATCTGGGACCGTGCAGCGGTATGGAACTCTGAAGTGGAGAAATACGACATTTTGCTCAAACTCGTACTCACTCGACACGGCGAACGTTACTCAGGTGAAAATTTTCCCTATCGTTCCGGCACATGGACCGACATCGTCTTTGCACGCAAACTTAACCAACAATACCGCAATTTGAAGACCGCCAAAGTCGGAATCGTCCAGAAGCTGACCGCTTATAAGAAGATCTCGTTCGTCTATTTTGTGCAATTCCATGCGTTTCCAGACATTCGCTACCCCAAGACAGGAGCATGGCTACGGACCGCTAGACAACCAATTACATTTCGAGATAATGCGATGACCCGCAATTCATTTATGAACCAATTGCGGCGAATGTGTAGAAAGAACTCAATCCTCTACAACACACTTACCGGAACGCCGAATGAGCGTGATGAGCTGCCTCCAATCCGCTGGGTATCTCGCCTCGATGGACTGATTGAAGCAGGTAGGAACCCTTGTGCATGGGCAGTACTGTCCTCATTGCCACCCAGTCACTCGATCTAACCAGAGACTTGCTGACTACCTGCCGCTCTTCCCAGGTGCCGTCATCGACATTGATGTGAAAGAGACATTCGACAGCGCTAAGATCTACATGGGACTGATGCTTGCGATTATAATCAGCCTTGGAGCAGCTCTGGGATACGGCTTTGCGATGGACAACGACTTCTCGACTGGCTTTTCGATCGCAAGCTGGGTCATAACTGCATTGGGTTTCCTGGCTGCAGTGATCGCAGCAGGAGAGTACTTCGGACTAGACAGCCCGAAAGCCACACTAATGGAAGCAGATGGGTATGATCGACCCTACAGGTAGACCTGGCTGTGCTCCCAGATGCACATGAACGGCACAGGTAGATCATCAGATCGCCGAGGTTGGTATGCTTCCATCCCACTTGGAGGATCTGCTATCAAGGCTATCCCGGAGCAAGAACCATTCGCAGGGTTGTGTGGAGTGCAGCGAGCTCCAGCATAGCGGTGAAGTCAGAGACAGCCGCGATAGTCGCTCAGCCACGTGTGAAGTATCGATCACGATGATGTCAGTCAGGCCAAAATCCCACAACGGACCACAAGCCCAGCAGGCGGCGGTGTATGAGCAGTCGGACTTGCCACGTACATATAGAACACATTAGAATCAGTCTCAAACATGTTCGCAGACAATGAATGCACTTTGACAAGATGATTCAAGAGAGTTCACCTGCGTGCCATCTACCGGTCTACCTTGGCGCTAAGAAGAAAAGCGTAGCCGCTAGCCCGCATCGGGTTCGGTATGTCCTAGCCGAGAGGCCCAAACTGATATCACAACCTCGCTTTCACCTTGTTTCACTGCCCTCAAATCCACTCGCAACGCCTAGGAAAGAAAAGAGCAAACCGCTGTACGGTCACAACACATTCGCAATGGCCTCACCGGCGCAATCACGACAGAAGTCGCTGGATCAGGCGAAGCTGAAAGCTTTCGAGAATGCGGCTGCAGGCCACGATGGAGTGCTTTCAGACGAGTCCGGAGAGCTCATCATCAAGCCTTGCACAGATGCCGAAGTTGCGTTCTATCAGGAGTCATTGAATCAGCACCCGAAGTTCTATGAGCTGATGCCGACTTTCATGGGTACTTTGACGCTTGGGGCGCCGGCAGCTGTTCCGGATGTTACTGCTCCGCATGAGCCGGAGCTCACTCAGGAAGAAAAGGACAAAGGTCTCTTGCATGGTAAAGCGCTGGATACGCAAACTGCGATTGTACTCGAGAACCTCGAGGCTGGATTCAAGAAGCCGAATGTGCTGGATTTGAAGCTTGGCGCTCTTTTGTACGATCCGGAGAAGACGAAGCCTGAGAAGGGAGAACGTCTCGACAAAGTCGCCAGTGAGACGACAAGTGGCTCACTCAATTTCCGTATTGCTGGCATGAAAGTGTGGAAT
This sequence comes from Cercospora sesami, assembly GCA_013365235.1. Lineage (NCBI taxonomy): Eukaryota > Fungi > Ascomycota > Dothideomycetes > Mycosphaerellales > Mycosphaerellaceae > Cercospora > Cercospora sesami. The sequence goes on along the minus strand of JAASLG010000318.1, from coordinate 4,543 downwards.
GGCAAGGACTTCGACATCTACGATAAGTTCTACGGTCGGCAATTCAACAAGGACAACGTGAAGGATGGCTTTGCGACGTTTTTCAGCGGTCTCTCTGCCGGCGTCAGCAAAGACGATGCACGTCAATTACTCGAGACAATTTTGGCCGAGATTACGAAAGCGCGACACAGTCTGGAGCGGTCAGAATCACGGATGTACAGCGCCAGCGTCTTGATTGTCTACGAAGGCGATTCTGATGCTCTCGACACACTCATGGGCAATCCTCCAAAGACTCCACGCGTGGATGAGAGAGCTCCTACCTCATTTGAGCTCAAGAAGAGCGTCGAAGATGAGGACGAGGAGGAAGAGGAACGACCAACCACGCATCGCGTGAAAATGATTGATTTCGCTCACGCTGCCTGGACACCAGGCAAAGGACCAGACACAAATGTCATCAAGGGCCTGAAGAACGTCGAAGATCAGATGGATGTGCTTATCGCGCGTTTCGAGGAGTAGTAATGTGGCCGGCGGCTTGGAAGATGGTCATGCGTGGTGAAGCGCAAAAATCTTTTGGACCAGGACGCAACCGCCACAAGCAGAGTCGGAAACACAGTATGACCTGCCTGGAGGCGAGGTAGTCCCAATGTACTGTAGAACAGCAGTACAAATCACCGATCAATGCCGAATTCTTTGAAAATCGCTTCGCTATGCTCCCCTACGCTTGGTATAGGATCCATGCGAATCTCCATACCTTCTGCCGCACCTGCAGGTTTCAATGCTGGTATCTTGCCATTCGGTGTATTGACTTCAGCCCAACGATCGCGAGCCTTGAGTTGCTCATGATTCCACAAGCCAGGCATATCGCTGACTCGTGCATTGGCAATGCCAGCAGTCTGCAGCCTTGCCAGTACTTCATCAGCTGAGAAGCTACTGAACACCTCTTCGATGATCATCTTTAATTCCTTCCTGTTCTCAGACCTTTTACTTGTGCTCACGAATCGCTCATCGTCCAAGAGCTGGACCTTCTCAAGTACCTGCGTGCAAAAAATATGCCATTCTCTTTCATTCTGCATCCCGAGCATAACAATGCCGTCGCTGGCCTGGAAGGGACCATATGGGTAGATACTTGCGTGCTCAGCTCCGGCTAGAGCAGGAGCAGGGCTTCCATCAAAAGTATAATACATTGGAAAGCTCATCCACTCAGCCATACTCTCCAGCATGCTCACATCCAGCCTGCAGCCCTTGCCTGTCTTACCGCGTTGTATAATCGCCGCGAGAATATTGTTGTAAGCTGTCGTTCCTGCTGCAATATCCGCAATGCTGATACCGGACTTCGCTGGCTGTCCAGGGCTGCCCGTCACAGAGAGGAATCCGGACTCAGCTTGGATAAGGAGATCGTAGGCCTTCTTGTTCTTGTATGGACCTGTGCTACCATAGCCACTGATATCGCAGACTATCAGTCCTGGATGTTTGTCTTTGAGAGATTGATAGCTGAGACCGATTCGATCGGTGGCTCCTGGAGCGAGATTTTGCACGAGGACATCGGCTTTTGACAGGATCTTCTTTAGGGCGGACAGGTCGTCGGACTTTTTGAGATCCAGGGCTAAACTTTCTTTGCTGCGATTTGTCCAGACAAAGTGACTGCATAAGCCTTTGACTCTGGTATCATGATAACGGTTGAAGTCTCCTGCACCAGGACGTTCAATTTTGATTACTCGTGCTCCTAGATCTGCTAGTTGCCTGGTACAGAATGGACCGGCAATTGCTTGTTCGAGGGAAACGACTAGAGTCCCTGACAATGGTAGATTGCTGTGTAGTCTGGAAGCAGCAATGCTATTGGCTTGACTTGCTCTGTTCGTGCGTGGCAATGAGATACGACTCCGAGTTCTTAACGAGGGTGGGAGCCCGAGCTTGACAGACTGGGGAACGAAGTGAGACATTGGCTCAGCATTGGATCGGTGTACAGCTATCTGTTGCTATGTCAGCTACAGTTGGAATCTTTGTTACCATGAATGTCTGTCCCGAGGCGACGTGAGGGGGGCCGATGTCGGCGCAGCCCCTCTCAGTACTGTACGCTCGTTGGAGCGATTGAACAGCAAGGCATGATATTTGAGAATGCCTGCAATCGCATGTGGATTTTGGAACTCCAAATTGATGAGATCGTCGAAGATGGTATGATTGAATATACGAGACTTCTGAGTAGAATTCTGTGCTTGCTTTTGTGCACAGACCCGGGGAGGCTGGAGGCTTGCACTTGTGCATAAGAGAGGTCTCAGGGTACTGCGACTGGTTATGAGAATGAAGTGAAATGGCCAGGACACTTTTGAATACATAGTTCAGCCGACGAGCTGAAAGACATTGTTGTGCCAATTGAAGGCATTGAACAGAAATCCTGGAGGCACTGTCTCTGCAAGTCATTCGCGGACTGCAGTACATCTGTCGCCAGTGACCATGATTGGATTCAGTGGCACTTCGGGCCCCTTTTGGCTGATTTGGCGTGAGATGGAGTTCTTCAGGAAGACGTACACCAAACACGAAAGTTGTGGCAGGAGCAAATGCACGGACCGCGCGGCTCTGTCCTGCCGTCCCGCCCTCCTGCTGCCAGCTCTGACGCATCCGCAATTAAGTTGAAGCGCAACACATTCGAACAATGTAGCTTCACAACCAAAATCGCAGCGCTCGCTGCACCACATACACCAACAACATGCCATCCGCAACGTCACACGATGTCGCCTCTTTCGATGTGGTCGGAACGTACCACCGCCTCCTCTCCGAGGATCCGGACCTTACAATGCCGGTAGCAGCAATCGAATCTCTCATTCTCGCACTCGCCAACACCCCTTCCACCACAGTCTCCGAAACCCTCGACTTGGTACAGAGCCTCACTGCATCCCTCAAGAACTCCATACCAAATTCCATCTCTCTCTCCGCCGGAACAGATCTCTTCCAACAGTACCTCATCGCAAATCTCCAACGTCCTTCCACCACAGGCCACTCCTTCGATGAGGTTCGCAACCACCTGATTCAGAACGGGAAACTCTTCGTCGAGCGAGCAAAAGCTGCGCGAGAAACGATCGCTTCGTTTGGGCGCCATTTCATCAGAGATGGGAATACAGTCCTCACGAATGGCGGCTCAAGAGTCGTGGGCGCATTGTTGAAATCCGCGGCAGAAACAGCGAACTCTTCTTCTGGACGCGGTTCAATCCGGTTCCGAGTGATCTACGTCGTGACACCTCCTGCTCCAGGGCTATCGTCGTCTTCGAAAGAAAGGGACATGGACGACGAGTCCACAGCCAACATCTCCGCTCTTCGCGAGCGTGGGATACCCGTTGCTGTGATCCCGCCTACAGCTACTGCTTACTGCCTCGATCAAGTCACATCATGCTTCGTCGGTGCTGAAGGCGTTGTGGAGAATGGAGGAATCATCTCGCGACTGGGGACGTATCAGATGGGAATGTTGGCCAAAGCTGCCGGGAAACCGTTCTATGTTGTGTCTGAGAGTCACAAGTTCGTGAGGTTATATCCTCTAGGCCAACGGGATTTGGGAATCGAGCAAAAAGTCGTGGAATTCAGGACGAATGAGGGGCCGGTGGGAGAAGACAATGAGAATGTGGTGGATGAGAGAGAGGCGGAGCAAAAGGAGGGAACGACTTGGAGGCCAGAGGAAGCGGTCGACTATACTCCACCTGGGCTGATCAGTGGTATCATCACTGAGTCGGGAGTTTTGCTGCCTAGTGCCGTGAGCGAGGAACTTATCAAGATCTGGTTCTGAGAGATGGGCGAGGAATGTGAAGAGGAGTGAAATATTCGCGTCAAAAAAGCTCAGTTGGAGGGCATGACCACGGAACCATATGACGTGTGGGGAAAATGGCTCAATGAACGGCGTCAATGAACGACGGGAAGATTGAGTGGAGCACAAGATCCATTCTCAGGTCCGGAGGATCTAGTATCGTGCGAGTATAGCCGAAATATACAACAGACCGCACCCTGTTCGTTTACCGCCCTCCAGTTTGTTGCGAAAAGATAACATTCTGCCCACCAGAGATGATACAGAAACAAAAATTGCTGTAACGCTTTCAGATATACCTCCCTCGAAATTCACAGACTGACCTCCCAGTCCCGTTTTGACTTTTCCTTTTTTCACCCATCATCACTCAACTCCGCCAATTCTCTTTCCTTCGCTTCGAGCATCGCGCGCATTCTCTCCGCTTCTCTCTTCAACTCTGCGCGTCGATCCTCTTTTGCTTTCGCAGAGGAAGAAGCGCTGACCGAGACAGCGGCGGCGACAGAAGTACTCGCTCTCGGCAAAGCAGGATCAATGTTCTCAATCGGTGGCAAATTTTGCAATCGTGGCGCGAGCTCGTCCTGAGTGGCCGAATATGATCGTTTCTTGCTTTCTCCAATATCGTTTCTCTGTTTGAACGCATCTGTGAAGTCGACCGGTATAGGCGCTGGGCCATGCGAGACTGTATGAACGAAGGGACTGCTTTCGGGTTGTTGCAAATGCGTGTTGAGGAGTGATGATGGTCCACCTCGTTCTGATGGGGCGGAGCCTTCACTCATG
>JAASLG010000317.1:0-25278 GCA_013365235.1 Cercospora sesami | reverse complement strand
TACTTCGCTGCTCTACTGTCGCTGCTGGGCCAGTACATCTCCAACGATAAGGGAATTGTCAACAAAGAGGTCACGACCGCGGTCGTTTACCTGCTCGACCTCGTCACCAGCCATGTGCCCGCACCGCTCCTTCGATCGAAGTTTCCGCAAATTCTCACCAGCCTCGCACCCGCTCTTACCCATACCGATGCAGAGGCACCTCTACTACGAGCCAGCATAGGTTGCTTGGAATCGCTGCTTATCGCACAAGACTCGCAAGCATGGAGCCTGCCGCAGTCTTCAACAAGCCCCCGAGGTGCAGTGGGAGGACTGCTCGGTCTGGCTATGGACCACAGGCCGAAAGTGCGAAAGCGGGCACAGGAAGCACTCAGCAACGTGCTTAGACATCCACCTCCTTCGCCATCGCTCGATCATCCCGTATCAGCAATGTGCGCCGAGACTGCGCTTGGGCACCTCCAGACGGCCGCCGAAGAAGCGAGTAGCAAGAAGAGGAAGCAGAGACAGCGTGACGATGGAGCACACGATCCAGGGTTGATGCACGCCATGCAGCTGGTGAAGACTGTTGCGTCCGCTCAGAATGGCTGGCCTAGCAAGAAGATCGATGCACTGTGCGAGCTGCTGCTCAACATCTCGAAGGGAAGCAATGAATTCCTCACAATGGCAGCATTCGAAATTTTCGAAATCATCTTTGCAGGGCTCGCCAATGAGGTTTCTTCAGCTAAGCTGCCGAGACTTCTAGAGATAATCGCAGAGCTCCAGCCTTCGCAAAGCGACACACAACTGCTTCCTCCTTGGATCGCTGTACTGAGCAGAGGCTACGACGTCTCCGCGCAAATCGAGCCGGATGAGACCTTCCAAAAGCTACCAGGCCTTTTCAGCAAGATATCTGCGTTCCTATCTTCTTCCTCGCACAACGTGCGTGTATCCGCATCCGAGTGCCTAATTTCGTTGTTGCACACATGTGTACCAGAGTCGGTGCTATTGGAGCCTTCTATTATGGACGACAAAGCTCTGGAAAATATCGCTCGCACGCTGAAAGAGCTGCTGAGCGTGAAGTACCAGACTGCTTGGATGGAAGTGTTCAACGTCCTAAAGGCAGCATTTGAGGTTCTTCGCTGGCGCGCCTGCCCTCTCTTAGACAGCATTGTCAAGGCTATTGGAGATCTCCGAAGCGACGAGGCATTTACCGGCAAGAAGGAAGCTGATGAGGTTTTGTCAGCCGCCATTCGAGCTGCTGGTCCCGAAGCTATCCTGTCTACCTTGCCACTCAACTTGGACGGTAAATCTGCCAAAGGACCTGGCCGAGCCTGGCTTCTGCCTGTGATGCGTGACTCGGTCAGCAACACCAAGCTGGCCCATTTCCGCGCAGCTTTAGTACCCTTGAGTGAAGTCATGTTCCAGAGAGTACTCAGTCATGGTGAGGCCGAGAAGACGATGGAAATCAAGATCTTCGAAACTGTTGTGAATCAGATCTGGTCGTGCTTGCCAGGGTACTGTCAGCTACCTCTAGACCTGACTGAAGCGTTTGATCAGTCTTTTGCCGAGCAGTTGAGCAATCTGCTCTACCAGCAGCCTCACATGCGCACAGAGATTTGCCGCGCTTTGCAAAATCTCGTCGATACCAATAAAGCTATTGCGGAATTGGAAGGTGACGAAGATCTGGTTGAGCAAGGTAGGGTCAGTCGAGCTGATGCTCAGAGAAACTTGCAGCATCTCGCTGGCTTTGCGAGCAATTTGCTTGCAGTCCTCTTCAATGTCTACAGCCAAACCCTGCCGCAGAACCGTGGCAATTTGCTACAGTGCGTCAATGCTTATTTGAGCATAACACCGGAGCAAGAGTTACTTGAGACTTTCCAACGTGTCGCGGGCATGCTGGAAACATCTCTTCCGGAAGCTGGACCCCAAACGCAGGCCGATAAACAAAAGCAACCGAACAAGGATTCGAAGAATAAAATGCCGCCGACTTCACACACTCTCATGGACCTAATCATCACAATGGCGACGTACCTGCCACGCGAAAGCTTTGCGGGTCTGTTCAACATGGCTGCGAACGTGGTCAACAAGCAAGATGACCCGCAGTTGCAGAAGAAGGCATACAAGTTGATCCCTCGCCTCTCAGAATCTGAGACTGGACGTCAAGCGCTAGCAGACCGAAATGCGGACCTGCAGCAATTGCTGCTCAGTTCTGCAGACAATGTGTCCGCACCAGCTCGCAGGGATAGACTGGCGTCCATAGCCGAGATCATACCTGGCATGCCAAAGACGGATCTGCATTTCATCCCTTCGATCGTCTCTGAGGTTGTTATCAGCTGTAAGGAGGTGAACGAGAAAGCGAGGACGGCAGCTTTTGATCTCTTGGTGCTTATGGCAGAGAAGATGGCAGAAGGTGGAACTGTGAATAATGCAAAGGTTCCACATATGGCTCCGGAAGCTCCTGCTGTGCCGGCCAGCTTGGAGGAGTATTTTACCATGGTCTCGGCCGGACTGGCAGGATCGACACCACACATGATTTCTGCCTCGATCACTGCGCTGACCCGGCTATTGTTCGAGTTTCACAGTCAATTCCTAGAGACCACGGTGGCAGATCTTGTTCAGACTATGGACCTTTTCCTGACTTCGAATAATCGCGAGATTGTGCGCTCGGTGCTTGGCTTCGTGAAGGTCTGCATTATTTCTCTGCCAACGACATTGGTATTGCCACGCTTGGAGACGCTGATTCCAAACCTCATCGTCTGGAGTCACGAACACAAGCAACATTTCAAGGCGAAGGTCAAGCATATTTTCGAGCGAATGATCCGGCGATTTGGAGTGGAAGTTGTGGAGAGGTACACGCCCGAAGCAGATCGGAAGCTCATCGCGAACATTCGCAAAACGCGTGATCGCAGAAAGAAGAAGCGAGACGCAGGTGAGGAAGACGACGACACCACACCTGGAGCACAGAAGCGCAGCAAGTTCGAAAGCGAGTATGACGAAGCCATCTACGGATCTGGGTCTGAATCAGATTCCGATATATCTGATGACGAAGTGCTCGGTCGAGCTGTGGCCAAGGGCCAGAAGGCCAAGCAGGGTGGCAACCAGTATATCGTCGAGGACGAAGATGAGCCGCTCGATCTGCTTGACCGGAAGGCTCTTGCGCATGTGTCATCGACGAGGCCGTCCAAGCAGAAAGCCGCAGCGGATAACAAAAAGACAAAGGCTAAAACAGATCTCGACGGCAAGCTCGTCTTCAATGATGACTCGGACCTTGAAGTCGAAGAATTTGACGACGATGGAATGATCGATGGTGCAGAGCCTGGAGATGGCACTCTGGAAGGAGGTATCAATGCATACGTTGAGGCGCTGAAGAGCAAGAATGCTCCTACCAGAGGTCAAAAGGGCAAGCTGAAATTCAAGAATGTTCGAGATGACGATGAAATGGACATTGACGAAGATGATGCCATGGCGGCCAAGAAGAAACTTGACGCGAAGAGTCCTCGTGGCAAGCAGCAACCTCAGCGACGCGGTCTTGGTGGTGAGAAAGCGAAAGGCTTCTCCAACGGAGGCAAGGTGCAGAAGTCGCCAGGGCGAGGGTTCAAGCATGGGCTGCAAAAAGGTCGCGGGAAAGGAAAAAGGTGATAGACTTGAAAGGGTGTAGCTTTTGGGCGTTCCGTTTTCTAGCAAGATACCAATGATCATGGAAATCTTTGTTCGTGCAGGGGACAAATTTTGAACTTTTGGACAGCGCGCAGGTGATGTGACTTTGGTGTTTCATTTCGTGAAGAAGTATGGAATTCCAGCTAGAGCTTCATCAAGACTTCTGCATCTCTTCCTTGGAGAGCGCAAATCCTATCCACCCGCTGCACTGCAAATCCCATCACTCTCCACCTCTTACCCGCGCATCGCTGAAGGCAGAAACATCTACTCGTCATCATCCTCAGCCTCATCTCCAACAACGTTGAAGAACTTGAGGCTGTATTCGCCCTTTTGCGTGCTGACGACACGGAGCCAGTCACGGAGCTGCTGCTTCTTGAGGAACTTCTTGGTCAGGTACTTGAGGTAGCGACCGGAGAATTCCTGGTGGGCGACGACCTCGATGCGTCCATCGCCGAGGTTGTTGACGGTGACGTTGTCGCCGAGGTTGCCGGTGCGGCCTTCGACCTTGATGCGTTGCTGGAGGAAGGTTGCGAAGGCGGATGGGTCGAAGATGCGGTCTTGGGTTGGCTGGGTTGCGTTGATGATGAACTGGAGGCGGGGGAACGAGGTTAGTAGTGGTTCTGGTGAGGTAGAGAGTGTATCGAGGGAAAATGGAGTGTTAGGAGTAGAACTCACCTTCTTGGTCACCTTCTGGCCCTTCTTCTGTGCGCCGGCGGCGGACTTCTTCTGTTGCGAATTTCTCAGCCTACTGCTCTATGCCAGACTGCCAGTCAAGGCGTCGGCGGGCAGCAAAGCGTCTCAAGTACATACTGTTGTGGCAACCATTTTGGCGATGTGTGTGGACTGAGTGCGCAAAGAGATGGATATCCTGCGCGGTTGTTCGAGTAGTGAAATTGTCGTCGCTGGCTTCGGCGCAGACAGAATTTCGGAGGTGCTGAAGTGCAGGTGGAGGCTGCCAAGATTTGCAATGCCGAACGGTGGCCCGTAGATACACAAGCTCAGGTACTTCCACAGCACAAAGGACTTCCACTCCTATTGCATGTGCATCGTTGTCATACTGTAAAACTTCCCATGCAGATTGAGCGTTCTTTGTAATACTCTTTGAGTTGTTGCTCGCTGGCAGACCGGCCACGCCAGCAGCACACGAACCAGTCTTTGCCATCCCACGACGAGGATATGATACCTGTCTCTACGGTCTTGCAAAGCGACGCATGGCTTCTACATTGTTAATAGTGACCTCTTTTCAGGAAATCGGTACGCGTCGAACAGTCTTCTCTGTTCAGCCCGCCAGCTCATGGGCAGCAAAGTTCAGATGTCGTGCGTCTCCACAGGCCCAGCTGCATGCACAAGCTGGGATTGTCCAAGGGTTGGAGCTCCAACTTGCATGCGTTCCTGATCCCATAGTCACACTTCGAAGATGGTGGTCTCATGAGTAGAAGTGGATTGATCGCGCAAGAAATGTGATCGTGTTGTTCCGTTCACCACTATCGATACCACATGTGCAAACGCCCAGTTCGGACGGTCGTCGTGGCAACCATGTTTCGAAACCTCAAAGTTGCGGAGCACACTTCTAGCCTAAGCACTTAGCTGCATATTCGCGAGTCCTTCAAGAGCCCTTTCTGGGTCCAATATCGAGCAACGCGACACAAGCTGCAATGGAGTCGTTATTGAGTCTTTCCTTCGACAACATCGCGTCGCGCGACAGCAACAAGATCCGAAAAGGCTTGAGACAAATAGAAGGATTACTCGCGCAAATATGTCTCTCGAAAGCTGGTTCAAGATCACCGCACAAGAGGAAATCATCGGCATTGGACGATAAGAAGCAGGGAAGTGCAAAGCAGCTGGGAGAGCTCAAGCAGGACCCGGCATTCAGAGAGTTTTTCAGGCTACAAGAAGGATTCCAATGGAATGGTGAGCTTGAGGAAAGGGAATATGTTTGCGGCTATGCTGACGCTGGCGATCAGTGGCCTCGCGACTCGTACAGACGATTGAATGCCTCTTGGGCATGGGCAATCCATCAGAAACAGACCTCCTCATACTGTCAGCGCTCGACCTCTTACAAGGCATATTGATGCTGCACCCGCCGTCGAAATGCTTGTTCAATCGCGAGTCGCACATGAACCTGCTTCTCGACCTTCTCGACTCGATGAACCCACCAAGAGTACAATCACAAGCACTCCTCGTACTCGTCGCCGCACTCATCGATCAACCTCGAAACACACGAACTTTCGAATCAATAGACGGTCTCCTCACCGTCACCTCCCTCTTCAAGAGCCGATCAACAACGAAAGACGTAAAGATGCGATCACTCGAATTCCTATACTTCTACCTCATGCCTGAGTCGCCCATTGTGCCTTTCAGCCACACCAGCGCACCGAACACAGCAGTATTACAAAGAGGAGTGGAGAGGTCATTCACAGCACTAGCCGGGCACGCGAGAACACATTCCGGTGACGCCATGGAGATTGATGAAGAGCTGCAGGACATGGATGTGAGGTCTACGGAGGACAAGCAAATGCTGCTCGGCCAATACTTGAGCAACGTTGAAGAGCTGGTGCAGGACCTGCAAGAGAGCGGTCCGTTCGCCGTCCCAGTGCAATGAGCTTCGACGAGGATCGGGCATGTCATTAACGCGAGTGGAGCAAAATGATAGGGACAGCGGGATTGATTTGAGTGCATCACATTGACGGCGTTTGATTCTTTTGAGCGACTGCATGATACCTGTTCTGCTTCTTGCATATGCGGAGAGTCTAAACATTGGCGCAGGACGAATGGATAAGGCAGGCGCATTAATGCAAGCAATGTTTTGTGCCCAACCATCGTGGATAGTTTGGCAAATATTCATTTGGTCATAAGACCCCGGCGACTACGTAGTGAACATGGCGTTGCTATGCTGTGGTTAATCAGTTTTCGGGTCTACGTAGACCATTTCTCGATCCAAGCCGCAATTTTGGATCTGCTGAGCCTTGTTCTCGCTCTCTCTTGACCAAGTGTGTTCACTGCGGACGGTATACCACCGTAGTAGATCCTGGAAAGAATGCGGTTGCCTACCTAGTAGATCTTGGAGTGTTCAATGCTAAGCCACTGAGCAACAGCACGGAACCTGGTCAGGTAGCAAGGACACGTGCCAGGTCATTTCTCCTATGTGTTCATGGGGTGATTGGGTCCTAGTTGTTGCGGTGTAAGATCATGCTGTCCGAACAGGTGGTCCTGGAACGTGGCATGATGTTCGACGCGGCGGAGGTGTTGCGAATCAGTCGCGCAATCATGTGGCGAGTGGTGGCCAGAGGAATGTGGTCGCTTTCGTAGGCCACCAGGGCGCAGTTTTACACGGTCCTCGCCGAAGTCTGGAGAGAGCTGCGCACGATACTCACCGCCGGCGGTGCACTGGGCGTACGTCGTGGTGTTCGGTATATTGTGGGAGACATCGGGAGTCCGCGGAAGTTCGCGGTGCTTGCGATGGCAATCGACGTTACGGCGGCGGCGTGGACTGCCAAGGCAGCGCCAGCGCTCGATGCAAGGCCAGAAGCTTCTGCTGGTCGAGGGTGAGATTCTTGGACGGTCACATCGTCCGCTGCAACAGCGTCAGAGGCGGAGCAGAGTGGCCGTCTGTGCAGCAGCAAAGAAACCCGCTTCGGGGCTGTGCGACGCTCCGGCTCGAGACCCCTTGGCGGGCACATGCATCAGCGGCCCGCGCTTGGACAACGAGGCGCAGCGATTGACCACTTCCAACCCGTGCGATGGCAACTTCGCTGTTCTGTATAAGAACAAGACGCCGAGCACTTCTCCTTTGATGTATCACACTACCAGCAACACCGAAAGCGGCCAGCAAGAGCTCAGTCCCGACCCACAACCAGGACAGACTCCAGACACCGACACCGACGAACAAATGGCAGCCATGACGATGCACATGTCGCCTGTGCCCTCCACGGGCATGAAACGGAGACACTCACCATCGCTCTCCCTCGATCTCTCCAGCCTGCCATCTCTCTCACAACCCGCGCAACCGAGCAACACCCTCCTAGTCACCAACCTCGACGCCCCAGAAATCTTCCAAGCCGCCAGCCTCGAGAGCATACGAGCAGCAATCAACCAACACGCCACGATCCACACCTTCTCGCCACTCAAATCTTTCCGCCGCATCATCGTCAGCTTCTACAGCGTCGAAGACGCAGTCAATCTCCGCCAAGTCCTTGACGGCGAAACCGTCCTAGGAAACAGAGTGCGCGTATACTTTGGCACAGAAACAAAGATCAACCCTGAAGATCAACACTTGCAAGCACCTCAAAGCCAAAAATTGTTCTTCATCTCTCCACCACCTAGCCCGCCCGTCGGCTGGGAAATGCGCAACGAAGAGCCTCCGAACAAAGAAGTCCACGCCGACGATCTCGCTGTGGCGTTGTCGAAATTACATGCCAAACCTGCTGCCGATCAGGCTTTGTACGATGATGTGGATGGCAAGACTCCCATTTCACCTGCTACTGTAGGGCGATCGAGGAGTTCGACACTTGTGTATGACCCGCAAGAACATGGGCACTCGCCGGATTTGCCGGCTATTGCGGTCGAGGATACGACGGATAGCCCACTGCCCATGACGCCGATGGATAGCAGCAAGCAGTTTGTGCATACTGCTCGCCCGCCTGTTGAGTTGATGTAGTAGAGGACGATGGTATGAGATATGCATATGGTTATTGGGTAACATAGCGAGGAGTTTTTTCAAATCATCGGCGGGATGCGGCGTAAACCAAATTGTTGTAGAAGTCGCTATTCAAAAGTAGCGGCATGGCATTTACAGAACACGAATGCATATGAGAAATTATGGAGATCATCATCACTTCAACATATCACCTCTCATTTTCAACCTCACTCCTGTCCATGTTTGTCACTCGACGGAATGAAAGTCTCTCGCTATTCACAGCGAGTGTATCACATATGCAATGTCGTAGCTAATGTAACATGATATATGTACATCATGACCCGCTCTGTAAAGTCTTCCGAGGCGGCATCACTTCCTCCTCCCATTCATCATCTAGCTCAGGCTCGCCGAAAGTAGCATTCCACACTCGACTCCACAGCCCCTTCTTCTGCATCATAGCCAGGACCAGAACAATAGGCAGCTGCCATACACTCGCCCAGAACAGTGCCCTCGCCGACCCTTTCTCCCCATTGAGCTTCCACATTCGCCATGCCTCCTTGAGCATCCAACCGTTGATGATCGAACTAGTCACAACAAAAGCAGGATCCGTGACATGGTAATAGCTCAACCCCGCGCATATCGGAAACATCGCCAGACTGTATCTGAACGAAACTCTCGCCGCCATAGGTATATTGGTAGAGACCAACATTTTATACCCAGCACTCGCATATTCTTGTCGAACAGCATACGCCAACGCAAAGAAATGCGGGAATTGCCATGCGAAAAGGATGCCTGCAATGAGCCATCCACCAATCGCTTGCTCAGTGAATAGAAGCTCTTTAGCTTCCTCCCAGATCGATGATTGACTTGCGTCTGTTGTGCTGTATTGACTAGCAGCTGCGCACCAACCCATGAGAGGAGGTATTGCTCCTACGATTGCTCCCACCCAAGTGTTGACAGGATGTATTCTTTTCAAGTATGTATATGCTCCTGCATATATCGCAATGTTCGCCGCTCCGAGAAGTGAAGTGGTGGGATTGACACCGTACCACAGAAGTCCTGTTCCGACGAGTCCAGTTGCAATTGCGAACATGAGAGCCCTTCGCTTGCTGATAAGACCACGAACGAGGGGCCTATTCTTCGTCCTGCTCATTTTGGCGTCATGCTGTGGCTCGAATAGCATGTTTAATGTGTTGGCACATGCGATCTGCAGAAAGGTCCCGCTCGTGAGGAATAGCAGTGTGAGGGTGCTGAGCGAGGGTGCATCGGTGACTGATGTGCTCAGCAAGGCTGGCACGGGGTATATGGAATATGAAGCAGTAGTCGTGAGAACTACGAGAAAGGCCAGACGTGGCTTGGATAAGGAAAGATAGGTGGAGAATGCTCGTCGAAAGGACTTTGCGGGTGCTGCGGCGGCGTCGCTGGATAGCTGGGAGGATGCGTCCAGTGGGAGGGGCGCTTCATCGTTCATCGTGGCTGCTGCCGCTGCCTTTAATCGTTTTCGCCGTCGATGTGGTGGTTCTTCGCTCGCAGCGGCTGTCGTTTTCTGGGCCACCGCAACTGGTGCTTCTCTGAGCTGACCACTTGCTGCGGCTTTGGACAATATTGCGGAGCCATTGGATTGGCTGCTATGAAAGGCATTGGCCCAGAAGAATCTCTGATTTATCTCATCGTCCTTGGTGATAGCGACTTGTCGTGTCTTCACAGCGCGGGAGAAGGGTCGTCGGTGGGGCTGCTGCAGTCGTGCTATCCGGCTTGCACATCGCAGGCATAGCGAGCCGGCATCGAGCGACGACGTGAAGATGGCGGTGGGCGGACGAAGGAGCATCGGTGGGAGTCTGGAGCAGCGCTGCGAACAGAGTGGTGCACATCATCAATGCTGCAGCATTGTCGACACGCCGATCGCCGAAACAACGCCGAGGCAGCACTCCCGCATCTTCACCGCACCCCCATGCTGCTCTCACTTCCTTCTGGAGCTGACGACACCCTGGAAATTCTGGAGGTACCAGGGGTAGCGCAATGGCGGATGACGACGATCATGAAACGCAGCTCCTCCTCTTCATGTTCTGAGTGTCGCTGAACACGGAGGCTGCATCAGCACAATTCAACGTTGTGTAGGCACCTCCGCACCCAGCATTCCACCCATCACGGCTCTCTTCCGTCACAGACTTATGCTCCGTCGGTTCATCAGCTTCGTCATCATTGCCTGTTGCAGCTCAGCCATCCTCGTATCACTCGGCTACCACCTTTCATGGCGGCAGATCGCGCCACTCGCAGTATGGGAGGGCACGAATGGACCGGCGGAGCAGCCCATCGACCACGATGAAGATGCTATATCAGACATGTGGCCTGGCCAGTCTGCGGACGTGCCCAAGGCCATGTTCAAAGAGCCCGAGATCGATTCGATGAGCCCGTATCCTGTTGGAAAGACCAAGCCGCCTGGTAGCAGTTATACCAGAGGACTGGTTCTGCCACGCCTCAAAGCTGAAAGCACCGCCTGGGTAGAACAGGAGCTAGGCGATTGGATCGACAGCGGTCTTCTTATACCAGCTGTCTATACGGTCGATGATCGCACAGCAGACCTCCACCCGCCAAAGAACAAAGGCCACGAAGTCATGGTGTACTTGAGCTACATCATTGATTTCTACGACACGCTCCCAGACATCAGTATTTTTATGCATGCACACCGCTACGCATGGCACAACAACGAATTGCTGAACACAGATGCCGCACAGATGGTGCGACATCTGAGCCCCGAACGAGTCACAAGAGAAGGCTACATGAATTTGCGGTGTCATTGGGATCCAGGCTGTCCTGTTTGGTTACATCCAGGCGCGACCAAGGACAATTACGACAAGCCGGAAGAGCACTTACTTGCTGATTGCTGGAGTGAGCTCTTCCCGATGGATCCCGTGCCGAAAGTCCTGGCCCAGCCATGCTGCGCTCAATTCGCCGTATCGCGAGAGCGAATCCTCGAAACACCTAAGATGCGATATGTTGTCATGCGGGACTGGCTGATTCGCACAGAACTAACAGACTATCTCAGCGGACGTATCTTCGAGCACATTTGGCAATATATATTCACAGCCTCGCCAATTCACTGCCCCAGCATGAGCGCCTGCTACTGCGATGGATATGGACTGTGTTTCGGAGGGCCCAAGGAATTCGACTACCACTTCGAGCTCAACTATAATGTGCAGGAGCTTCAGAAGGAATTCAAAGCATGGAAAAAGAAGGCAGACGCTATAGCAAAGGCGACATCCGCAAATGGAAATGTGGACGAAGCGGCTACTCTTGAAGTACCAGAGGTCGGAAAGGATCGAGAGCTTCTGGACCAGATCGCAGCTTTAGAAAGAGAGATGAGGAAGCTCAAGGATGAAGCCTTGATCAGAGGGCAGGACCCGAAACAGCGAGCAATTGAGAGCAAGCGAGAATGGAAAGAGGGTGATGGGTTTTGATCACAGCTAACGAGACCATGTATTTGCGGACCGCAAAACAGAACCTTGCAAACATTCATTTTTGGTAATCTCTCCGCGCGATCTGGATTCCACGCCCAACTCGCTTTTCGAGACAGAGTGCCTCCGCTTCATTGCACAACCCAGAGAAACGAGGATTGAAAGAGCACTCAAGATTGCCGGGCAGAGTCCGAAGTGTTCATTCTGTTCTCTGTTTCGATTTCCAGTCAAAGACCGCTCAACATGACCGAGTCCTTCACACATGCTTCGCCACCGAAAATTTGACCCACAGCGGCCCCTTCCACCAGACACCATAACTCTGCTGGTCGAACCAGTCTCCAGTCTTCTCGTCATCGAGTTCCAAATCGAAGTTGAACAAGATCTTAGCCAAGATTAACCGCATCTCAGCAATTGCAAGATTACGGCCGATGCAGTTCCTAGAACCCAGCGAGAACGGTTGGAAGGCTTGTTTCACATCGTTTGAGAATTCTTCGGGCGCATCTGCCAGCCACCGTTCTGGTACGAAATCATCCGGTCGCGCGAAGTTGAATTCAGTCTTGTTCATTGCCAACGGTGCAAGCCTGAGGGATGCGACGTCTGGTACCCATTTTCCGCAAACCATTCCGCCACCGGACGGCGGAACTCGATGGATCTGTTGCGCTACGGGTGGGTAGATCCGCATCGATTCGTCGAGGACAGCCAGCATATACGTCAGACGACTCACTGAGTGGATGTCGATCTCGTCTTCGCTCTTGAAGGCTGTTCGGATCTCGTGAACTGCCTTCTTCATGACTTCGGGATGCTTCAGAAGGAGGTAGGTCGTTCCACTGAGAGTCGTGGCACTAGTCTCGGCGCCTGCCAGCACGAGCACACTGGCGTTGTTGATCATCTCGGCGGTGGTCTGATATCGTTGTTAGCAATGGTTCGAGGTGTTTGAAGGGTGGAAGAACAGACCATTCCCTCAGTGGCAGCCTTATCGCCCTCACTCTTGATGAGAACTCGATCCCAGAAATCCCCGCGAGGCTCGCCTTTATATTCCGCTCGTTTGCTGGCCAGACCTGCCGCCAGCATGTAATTCTTCTTCCGCCCTTTCAGAAGCTCAGGATCGGCAAGATAATGAGTAAATCTCTCCAGCCCAAGTCCTCTCAGCACAACGGTCTGAGACACATATTTGACATTGGCTAGGATAGCTGGAATCCATTCGTGAACACGACGTTCTTCAAGGCCATGGAAGCTCTCACCCCAAGCCAGCTCGCCAACGATGTCAAATACTGCCATGGTATACAAATCGACAACGTTGACTGAGGCTGGTTTGTCTGCATCTTCGCGAAGTCTGTCCATGAGAAGGTCGACGTAGCGCTTGATTCGTGGTTCTTGCTCACGAAGGCCCTTGTCCGAGAATGCGTAGGAGAGCAGGCGCCGGAACCGTGCATGCTCATCCCGAGGTCCTGTGAGGATCGAATGGGCACCGTTCGGAGGGTACTGTATGAATCTGGAATCCTTTTCATAGCCCATTACATCTTTCCAGGCACGTGCATCGGAGTAACTGAGCTCGTCGGGTGCAATGCGGACTTCTGTGCCATATTTCCTGTGAATATGGAGCATTTTGTTGTCAAGTGTGCCCTGCAAGGCATAGTATGCAGATGGGAATCTGGAGACTCGCCATAGTAGAGGTCCAGGGTATGAGCGAAGAGGATGGAGGAAGAGATTGTAGAATATGCGCCAGGCTAGGTAGATAAAAGGGGACGCAACAGCAACCGTGAGCACACGGCCTATGCCTTGGGCTGAAGTGTCGTTCAAGGCCAACATATTTGGTGTCACTCAAGAGGAGATACAGTTGAATAAGAGAGCATTGAGTGGATGCATAGGGAAACGAGTGATTGATATACCTCATGCTCTTGCTGGTTTCGATCCGCAAGTTCCTTGAGCCAGGATTCATCGGGGTCGCCGCAACTATCCTAAGATTGACGATATTGGGCTCTTGTTGGAGCATGCCCTGCCCGTTCAAAGAATCTGTGTACAACAAATAATCATTGAACCACCCAGATGGCAGTCCAAGATCTGTCGGATCGCTTTCCTCTGCTTTGCAAAAGGTTCGTGCCTGCCAATCCTCAAAATGGTAGTGAATATTGATCAATATGGTTTATCCGGTTCATCCACAGCCTGGTACCAGATCCACAGAATACACTGATTACAAAACACAATCATTCTTGGCACTTCACTTCCCTCAAGAGCGTCTAATCCGACCAGGAACCATCAACATAATTGGTCGTATGCGTGCGACAACAGGGCCCTAACAGTCGAATGTCAAGTTGAATAACTCTGCGGCACGACAGACGTTCCATTTCGCGCATGCATTCGACAGAACAGCACATGCGAATCCACCGAGACGGCGACTATCGACACAGCTTCATCAAATATGGCAGCAGTAGCAGCGATTCGACCCATGGGTCCAATGGACCTGCTTAAATTCAACCCATGCAATCTCGACCACTTGACAGAAACCTACAACATCGGCTTCTACCTCGAGTACTTCACCAAATGGCCACACCTCTGCAAAGTCATCGAAGGTCCAAGCGGCCAAATCGAAGCCTACAGTACGTGTTCCCATCCCTGCGCTATTTCTCTTCTGGTTTCACCGCAACGGAGCTACGTAAGCTGACCAATCTACCTCCTTAAGTCCTCGGAAAAGTCGAGGCTTCACCATACCCAGCACCTATCGAGCCTTATGATCCAGGTCTGAAGATCTATCAGAAGAAGTTTTCCAATTACCTCCCCTGGCATGCGCATATCACATGTCTGACAGTGGCTCCATCGGCTCGAAGACTGGGATACGCGACGAAACTCTCGGAGGCGCTGGAACAAGTCGGTGATCAAGAGAATGCCTGGTTCGTCGACTTGTTCGTGCGCGTTGAAAACGAGGCTGCAATTCAATTGTACAAGAAAATGGGGTAAGAATATCACCTTCATTCCTGATGATAAACAATGCATAATTTTTTGTGTCTCATACTGATTAGTGATCTAGCTATTCCGTCTACAGGAGAATAACAGACTACTACAACGATGGGAGCGACGCCTACGATATGCGGAAACCACTCAAGCGAGACAAGCAACGCAAAACCGTTCGCGCCAATGGCGAAAATATCAAAGTGAGTCCTGATGAGGTGTGGTGAAAAACTTGTCATCGCTTCAACCGGGTGTATCCTCGGAGACATGTCTAGCCGTGCCTGCCCTAGGCGGTATAAGTCTCTTTGGACGAATGCGGAAGTTTGTGCACGCCAAGAAACACAAGTGTGGAGAGGTTGGCATCCGGAGAATAAGAGGACAAGGGGGATGCCCTGCTGTAAGAACTATGTGCATCAAATCGGTCCTAGCATATGACATCAATTGGTGCTGGAGGCTTCCGCGGACACCACGGAGGTCGGTGAGACCGATCGTGCCCTATGGAGCTATGAGGCATAGGAAGGGAAGTTCAAGGTAGTGGAATGGAGATCAGCAAATCATGTCTCATCAAATGTTATACAGCTATGGATCATAAGACAAATGGCATCCCGGCACGCCCGCTAGCCTAAGCTATGGCGGATATGCAAATACTCAATCAAGCAAATGTGTCATCCACATCAATTCTGTCTGATCCACGCATCGTATTCACGGTGGACAGCAGACCTAGGATCCAGAGAGTTGTCAAGGCGGGCGTAGATATTGGCAAGCAACTGGAAAGCCGAAGCTCTCGCAAGAGGCGCTGCCGTATTCTCGTCGGGACCGCACTGGAGATCAGCTTTGGCTCGTGCTAGGCCAAGCAAATACTGCACGTCGGCCAGCTCGAATGGAAGAGCCGCGGCAGTGGGATCTAGTCCGTAATATCCGGAGTCGAATTTGGTGCCGCATCGTTTGACGATTGTCGACCATTGGTATGCGTCGCTTTGTTCTTCGTCATTGTTAGCAACCAACTCAGCGACCATTGGTTCATCGATGAATGCAGCATCAGAGTCTGAGTGTCTTCGCTGGATAAGCTCCTGACTTTCATCCTGACGTTGCAAGCGCTCAATCAGATGATCGTCACATTCAATCGCAGCCAGAACATCAGAAAGTGTGAAAGTGACATCTGTAGCTTTCGTCAACAAATAGACAAAGTCAGCATCGCGCGCAGTGTGACAGAATTGTACCGCTTGGCTCAAAAATTGAATCCAGGAGAGAATTGACTGGAAGTCGACAGTTCCGATATGTTGACGAAACTCGATGGTTTTCTTGACGAACGTATCCCCCCAGAATCCATCTTCGTAACAGTTGTCGAAGTTCAACGCCGCGTGATGGCCCAGTTTGGGACCACAGACGGAGTCCACGATGCTGAGAAGTGCGAGGCTTTCATAGTCGGTCGCTTGTTCGATTCTTTGAATCCAGTTGAACACATTTTCATTGTCAGAATGGTGGATGCGATGATCGATTGGCAAGATGTGGAAATCGGCGTTGTGGTTCCAACGGTAGAACGATGGCGGAGCAAACCAGAAAGGAACCAAAGGCTCGTTACGAAAGGGTTCGATGTCGAGACCAGGCGCGAGGACCCGTGTTGCGGCGTGCATTTGGTCGAATCGAGATTCATATGCAGTGAACAGTTGTGCAATCCGCTTGCCTGTTTTGAATGGGATGAAGTCCGGACCATTGCCAATATGGACGTGGAATCCAGAAGTACGATTCGTGAGAATTGCACAGTGGTAATTGGAGCGCATCATGGAGAGCACCTCCGTCACATGCTGAATTTCAGCTGCCCAATTG
Organism: Cercospora sesami; assembly: GCA_013365235.1. Classification (NCBI taxonomy): domain Eukaryota; kingdom Fungi; phylum Ascomycota; class Dothideomycetes; order Mycosphaerellales; family Mycosphaerellaceae; genus Cercospora; species Cercospora sesami. The sequence goes on along the minus strand of JAASLG010000317.1, from coordinate 8,781 downwards.
TCGTTAGCATAGGAGAATACTCGAGATTGCAGCTCAATGTGCTCCCGTGTCCAGCCATCTGGTATCGAAGCCTCCTCGGCGGGTGTAAAGTCCAGGCAATCGTGGTCGACAGTCCAATCTTTGTAAGGATCATCCTCTGGTGTCTCACGGGCCAGGTTCGAAGCAACACCTGCTTGTTTAAGGAAGTGTTGAATTGCTTGATCTGCGGGAACGTTAGCTAATGGACGTGAAGGAGTCAGACCAGGGATGTTTGCAAACGCATCAGCCTTGTATACGATTGCGAACTCCAGTTCAATGCCCACAGTCTGCTGAAGACTGTTCATGTTGTCGGTTGGTGAGTTTCTGGGAGTGGCAATATGCTCGAGATGATCTTTGAAGCAGTCCTGCTGCTAAAAAGACTTTGCTCGGTGGATATTGCTTTGTAAACTGATCTCCAAGTCTATCCGGGCGGCACGTCACTTGCATTTTGTACAGAGCTGGGAAGCAGTGCTGACAATGAACAAAGCGTTGAGCTTCTTGTCCTGACTTGAAAGCGACATCGAGAATGGCATTGTTTGGCATTTTGTGATGTGCGCATCAATGCGCTTGTGCGTTAATCAGGCTGCGTCACCTTTGTGGTAAATAGACACTGATAAAGAAATAGTAGCTCGGCACAGAACAATGAGGTTTGGTGCGGTGCCAGAATCAAAGGAGGATATGAGAAGCGTTGAACGCAAGGCGAATTGAGCAGTACTGCGGAAGCTGGATTTCGCTAAGAAGGACGGAAAGTCGATCGCCTGATGTCCCGTCCACCTAACCCAACAAAGAAGAGAACCCCAAAGAAATGCTGCGTTTGATTGCAGCGAGCAATTTTCTACTAACCATTGTGCCTGCAATGATCTCTTTTGACTTCATGCAAGCCTAGATGTGGTACCAGGGATGTACCCAGGCGTGTAAGGATGACGGTCGCGGAGGATGAGTTGGATATCGCATTGTCTTGAACGACTCGGGTCCGTCCGCAGTGTCGAGGTCTCTTTATGCGGACATGGTGATTTAAGACTCCAGGACTGCCAGCCACCTGCGACATAGTCAGCCAAGGGAAGCAATTGCTCGAGGATAAAGAACGTGTATGGAAATAAAGGTGGAATGCGAGGGATGCGCTTGCCAAGGCCGGCAAGAATGCAGTGCATCGAGGTTCTGCTGACTGTGCCAGAACGCAGCTGCATTGTAGCTGTCAAGCGTAGCTGTGCGATTGCGACGAGGAATTACGATGCGGCTGATTGGACTGCAGTTGAAGGTGCGATCGTTGACGAATGAACCCTTCCCTATTGAGTGGTGCGCTCCTTCAAATGTCGAACGGGCGCATGCCAACACTGACTGATAGCCATTGGCGGAGATGTCGAAAGTGCGAGTCGAGGTGACAGGTTTTAGTAAAGCTGTTGTTTTGTTCGTTTCATACTGATTGCCGAAAAGGACGTGGAATGTGGGCTGCGACACATAGCCGAAGAGCTTCTCCGATTCACAGTCGCTGGTCGGAAAGCGTCGACATGCCTTCTCTCTGCCGCCGCTAATAACACATGCTGAAGTCGCACCGGGGAAATGGAAGTTGTAGTAGTACATGGGGGGTGATTAGCCGACTCCAGCAGAAACTCCTCGGATGCAGATTGCCTAGCGATCCATGATGCTGAAAAGACCGTTGCTTGCTCCGTACGCCTGTTTGGTTAGCCCACACGTCGCCTAGTCGTATTGGCGGCGGTCTTCGTAGCTGCGAGCTGGTGGTGCATCGCGCGGTGGACGAGAGTCAGCACCGTAGCTACTGTCGCCTGGTGGCCCACCACGGGGAGGGCGATCGTAGTTCGAGCCGTAGCCGCCTCCGCGTCGCTCTCCGCCGTAACGGTCACCTCCGTCGCGGTATCGGTCTCGTGGTGGACCATCATCGCGACGTCCGTAACCACCGCGATCATCGTAGCGGTCGCGATAGCCTCCGCCTCGATAGTCGTCACGTCGGCCGTAACCGCGGTCCTGGTCGTCTATTAGTACTAAGTCATGTCGCAATGCCCAATTCGTACTCACGTCGTAGCGGTCGCCTCCTCGGCCTCCCCAACCTCCACCACGTGGACGACGGTCCTCTATGCTCAATTAGCATGTCGCTCCACACAATTCGGATGTGACAGACAAGTAGCTTACCGCGCTTAGGTGGTCCGAAGTACTTGCCCGGGGTTGGCGTGCGTGGGCGAGCGCGGCGAGCCTTCTCGATGCTCAAGGTGCGTCCCTCGTAGACCTCGCCCTGCAGGGCCTCCTTCGCAGCATCTGCCTCGTCCGAAGTGACCATCTTCACGAAGCCGAATCCACGGCTCTCGCGGGTGTGAGGATCCTTCATGATGTTGCATTTCTCGACCTGCCCATACTTCTCAAAAAGACGTGACACCTCCTCTTCAGTCAGACGTGGGTGGATTCCAGTAACGAAAAGGTTGGATCCTGGGTTCGTGGCATCTGGCTCGTCGTCGGCGCCGCCCTTGCGCGGAGGGTCACTGATTCTAGTCAGCATGCTGTTGGCACGTCTGCAACGTAGCTCTACGTACCGGTCGGCGCGTCCGTTGGAAGGCTCATCGCGCACGCGGACGTCGCCATCTCGATCGCGGTCTGGGCCTGGCGAACGCGAGCGCTCACGAGGAGGGTAGTCGCGCTCGTCTGTTGTCGAAAGAAGTCAGTACTGGTCTGGAAGTCACGGCGGTCTTTTGGATGTCGTGTGCTGCGGCTGAATTGGGCGAAGGAAGCCGCGTGGTTTGACACGCTGGATTCTCGCCCAAGTTGGTGCCTGTGAAGCGGCGCGCTGAGCGGTGGTGCTGGTAGCGGAGGACGTACCGTCGTAGGTGCGCTGGTCGGCGTCGTAAGTGTCAAGGTCGGCCATTGCAGCGGTCGATGTGTCGCTGTTTGCGACGGACTGGGGGAAGATGTAAGAAAGGGCTGAGCGAGCGCGTCAGTACCAGAGCACAGGCAGGCTGCTGTCGGAGTTCAAGCGGCCGTCAACTGGCAATGACGGCGGGCGCGTGGATGCGTGAAGGAGTGTGCGGAGCGGAGAGGGGATGGCGGAAGGAGGGATGGACGAAGGCGTGGGCACGACGTGGTTTGTTCAAACAGTGAGGCGGCTGGAAACACAAGTTGATCCCTTGCTTCCAAGCCTTCTCGGTCGGCTTCTTCCGCTTGCCTGCAACCAGCACCAGGCTCCGGCATGCTAGGTGCAGATCACGCGTTCTTGTGTCGACTTCACTTCTTTCTGCTCACATCTGCTATCGACATCACCACTCATTGCGCATGCACAGGCACCTCATCATGGTCCTCACACACATCAACGGCTTTGCTGGAACATATCGCCATCCCGCGGGATGCTACAGGCAGCGAGTCATGACCAGAGGCAACGCATTGAATGTGATCATGGGTTTTCAGCAGAAGAGTCAATGTGATGTCGCGATCGTCATTATTTTATCTGTACACGCTTGAACGCTCACAAGAACTCGCTATACTACAAAATTCCCTGACAAGGGACTAGTCTCCAAGATAGACCGGCACTCCGTACACAACTGGTGCTGCTCCATTGAGGTACCTCAGAAAGCACGCCTCACGGCTCTTCGACACAGCCTCCACCAAACTCTGTGGCTTGCTTTCTTCGAATCTCACGCGACTACGATTACGAGCCGGCGTGCGCGAGGCAATCGGTGTCTTGTGGACTTTCGGCGTCTTGGACGTCTTCGCACACTTCTCCGGAGTCGAGGGCACAGCGAGTGTTCGCTTCCGAGGCGTCTTCGCTGGCGGCTTGACTGTCTCGGGAGCAGCTTGCCACAAGCCCCACTCTTGACCAACAGCGAGCGAAAAGCGATCAATGTCCTTGTCCGTCACGTCCCACAGCGTGGCGAGGACAGCCATGCACTTTGAAGGATGTTCAGAGCTGGCTTGTCCCGCCTGAAGGTAAGCTGACGGGACTGAAAACGGCTCGAGCTCGTCGTATTCGGTGACGGCGCCAGATGAGCATCCCATCAGCCAAACCACCTCACTGCATGTCTCCAGCTTCCTGATCGCTCTTGGTCGAATGTACTGCGATCCAGCTCCATGACCGAAGTAAAGGAGATTCGATGAAGTCTGAAGGGCAGCTTTGAAAACCTCCTCACTTGGCTCACGTGTGACAATCGAGGTCCAAGGTTCTCCGTCGGCACAGGTCAACTTGCCAAGCTCCGGTGCGAGGACACCTTGAGTGCTCTTCAGGTCTCCGGACGGGTTCAGTATGTATGCACCAGAGCGCTTGGACACGGTGTAATGATCATCTCCATCGAGCTTGTGCGCATTGGCTCGCATCGTCACAAGACGCTCGCGAAGTGTCAACATACTGTCGACTCTGCTGACGCTTGCTCTCTCCAAGCATGGCATGCTCTCCCATGGGAAGGCCTGGAGGCGCCGATCCAACACAAGTATCAAGTGCGCATCTTCTTTCTGCTGCTCAGCAGCATCATAGTACGACCGCAGGGCATCTGCGACCTCCACAGTCATGCTGTCGAAGTCGACTTCATCATAGGCATTGCGCTCTCCGTTGAACTGAAGCATGTCGACCACGAAATACAGCAGGTCTGCCAGTGGCTCATCCATATCGACTTCGCCCTGAGTGTCTGCCCCAAGGCCAATAAAGAGCTCCAGAATTTGGTCATCCAAATCGATCTTCTTCGATCCTTTCATTTGGCGGGAAGGCAAGTGACGATCAAGGATAACATCGAAATCCTGTCGAAATCGCAATAGCTGTGCATCATCCCTCCGGTGCTGGGACAATAATCCACGGAAACCACCGAGCCAGATATTCTCGATGTTGATGAGTAATTCCTGAAGACGTCGGTCAAGTGCTTCTCGCTCACTCCACCAATTTGTCTTCGCGCCCTTGACGTTGGTATCCATTGAATTGTGGCAGCTGTAATTTGAAAGCTCAACGATCTCTTGGAGCTCAGCTCTGCCAACCACGAAGTCAAACAAGTTATCATCGTCGTCCTCCGACTGCTGCCGGGAAAAGGGCAATCGCATCAACAGCGGAGTCTGACCATTGCGATATCGCACAACATACAGTTCATCGCATTGTTCATTGAGACTGAGCGATACTGCCGTCCAAGGTCTTGGCAAAATGTCCACATATTCTTCCTGGAACTGCGCGGCAGAGAGCTCGGGCGTTCGGTGAGAGTCGTCAGACCGAGGCCACAGAAGGAGGTCTGAAGATTGTGTGATGTCGCTCTCCAGCTTTGCCGCGAATGACAGGCACTCTGCAGCGTGAATACGCGGTGCCTCAATATGCAACGCCTCCCGAATTGGGTGCAAAACATCTGGTGCCTGGGTCCCCGAGGTTGCCGAAAGGAGCATACAGGTGTCTGCAAGCAGAGCATATAACTTATGCGTGTCACTGGTCGTGAAGGACTTCATGGAGAGTCCTTGGCCTTCAAGACATTGTCTAGCAGTAAGCAAGAGTTGGAGCACCGAATCTGTAGCCAGCTTCTTGGTCTTAGCTGCTTTCGAACCTTTCGTGACTTTACCACGACTGGGCTGAATAATCGACAACGCGGATGACAAAGTTCGCTCGGCGGACCGCAATGCCGGAAGGGCCAGCGTCGATTCTGAGAGCGCATTGAACGTGAAGTCAGCCTCGATTGCTGCTTCCACTGCTTGCATCGCTCCCAGATAGCTCAAAATGCGCCTGTCGAAAGTGTCTGGGAAGATTTGACAAAATTCTGCCACCCAACTGATCCTGCTATTTGCGTCGTCCTGGCCAAGCTTGGTTGCGAGTATGGCGCTCTGCAGCATAATCTGTGCCTCCAATTTTTGGAGCACATAGCACGAACCCCAAGCAGATATTTCCTTCTGCGACGAGACAGGTGCCGACTTCTTAGTTCTGGCGCTGATAACGCGTGAAGCTGTGGCTGGTTTTCTGGTCGCCGGTACCCGTTTATTCGCCGCAGGTTTTGAGACAGTCTCATCTGGCAGCTCTGGAGTGTTATTGCCACTCAGTTTTGGAGAGTCTGCGTTGAAGGGTAAGTGCAAGCTTGACATGTAAGATTGTCCTTGGACCTGCTTCAAAATTGTCTCGGCCTCGCGCGAGAATTTCAAGGCGTCTTCCAGGTCACCGAGCTTTATGCTAAGAGCAGTTCTCGCTCGCAAGTGATTCGTTCTTGCCAATGGGCACTGAGGCTTGCCAGGCTCTTGCTCGTGAGCAAGTAACAATTCCACGTCTTCGATTTTGCCAGCGCTGGCCAGCAAAAGACTGCGATGGTATCTAATGTTGGACAAGATTCCATGCGAATTGGCCTCTTGCGCGATCTTGGCAGCTTGCTCGGAAGAGTAGGATGCCTCGTTGAAAGAACCGTGATGTGCATAGATGTTTGACAAATGCATCAGCGCCTGGCACATCAACGGAAGGACTGTCCACAACGCCACGCCAGTACTGGAGGATGGATTTGTTGGTTGTGTCGACTTGCCTTCTGCTGGTTTGAGGTTCAACTTGCTGACGCCTCTGATCAAGGTATCGACAGGTCGGGTGCTACCTTCACCACTTCGATCAGTGTCAGGCTCATTCGCAGCTGGACTGGACTTTTCAATGCCAGCCCAAATGCTGTTGGCTACTTGCACAGATCGCTTAGCAGCTTGCAGTGCCCCATGAGCATTGCCCGTTGCAAACAAATGTTGAGATTGGGCTAACCAGCCTCGAACGTGGTGGAGCCTGAAGGACTTGCGTTGGTGCGATGGGGCAGACTCCATTGTCAAGCAGGACCGCACCTCTGCAGCTGATTGAAGAGCTTGTGCACTCTCATCGAGCTTGTCGACACAAAGAAAGTACTGCGCGCCTGTGATGTGATAGTCAAGGGCAGCAAGACTTGACTGCCCTACTATCGCTAGCAGCTTCCGCACTTCATCAAGGTAGATTACAGCTGCCTCCGCGTGTCCGTGCAGAAGATAGCACCGGACCAGACACAAGTCCGTCGTGCATAGCTGTTCCCTATCGCCCGAGATCTTCTGAACTCGATGCAGTAACTGCAAAAGGTGAAGTTGCGACTTGTGCTCTCCCAGCATCGTGAAGTAATCGCAAAGGCAGGACAATTGCTGTGCGAAGGCCGCAGGATTGTCAATGGTCCGCTGTAAACTCTCGGTGTCGTGGCTTTGGTCCAGGAGTCTGTGCCAGACCAGAACCTGCTTTTCGAGCACATCGACATCAAGTGAATTATTCTCAAAGCTCCGCAAAATGACTAACGAAGCACGCAATTCTTCCAGATACGGTATAAGGTCTGTATCACGGCCTGGTTGTTCAAGATCCACCAGTTCTGCGTGAGTTAAATCCTCCAGTAGCTTGTGTTGGATTGTGTCCGGGTAGACCGTCTGATACCGCATAGCCATTGCAGAGACCCGCGCTCGTCGCACGGGAAATTCAGTAGGAACGTAAATCTGCAATAGGCGATGAACGAGCTCCCGCACTATTTCTCCTTGAGCTTGTCGTATCCTCGCTTTCTGCGCTATCTCGCATGTGACTTGCAGTTGCCATTCGAGCACAACTCCACGTTGCTCTGATGGCAGGGCGACATCGTCATACAGTATTTCCAAGCACTTTCCGGGGACGCTGGCGACCGCCTTGTTCACTAAGCCTTTGAGAACTCTGCTCAATATGATGGTGGATCGGGTCCTTGACCAAGCTTGTGCAAGCGATGTGCGCGCTGCTCTTTCAGCAACCACATCGAGAAGGCCCGTGTGAACAAGTGCTTGAGCTGTGTCCTTGTTGATCCAGGTTACGAGGGATTCCGTCTGTCTGCTGATTGCCACGGCCTTCTCAATGATACTCTTTATTGATTGCGTCTGCTTTCCTGCACTCAGTCGAGCATAACGAGACGCAAAAGCCGCCGCCGATCGTATCAGCCCTTCGCGGCTGGTCATGCTGACATCGTGATGGTGTCTATCAAAGCTCTCGCAAAGATGATCCAATTCGACAAGTAACGTTTCGTAATCTGAAGCACTTCCCGACAGACTCTGCTGCAAAGCCTGTCTGAGTAGCTCTAGATTATCAGCCCCAAGCACTGATTGATCACCACTCTTGTCCATGGACCTCAAAGCGCATGCATATTGCCTGCACAGGGCGGCGACTCGACGTGCATGATTCGCTTCAAGAGCAGCACATTGCTGCACTGCAATGTTGGAGTATGAATGTGCTTCTTGAGCATCACCTGCTCTCTCTGCGAGCACGGACATCGTGCGACTTATTGTGAAGCTGGCACTCGAACACGCGCTGGCTTCCTGACTTGAAAGGTCCAGTGATGCACGAGCTTTTTGGCAGACCCTGAGTACATTTTTGTTGATTGCTTCAGCCGGGAGCCTCCTGAGTAAAGCGCTCATGGATCGGGACACTGGCTCAAGAATGTTTTGAGCGATATCCACGGGCTGCGCCGTCAACTTGATCATCTTGAATCGCACAGAGAGTGCGATCATGCTGATTTTGAACGCATGTTCTGGTCGTATGCACCGAGCGCTGTCCTTTGCCATTTCGTCTGTTCTAGCGCTGCTCGAAGGACAGAGGCGCATGAGGGCCTGAAATAGTGCGTCGAGCTGTTTTGCTCCTTTGGTGCTGTCACTCAAGGATAGAGCATATTTGACGATGCACAACACCACTGACTGCTCGCTTTCCAGTTCAAGATGGGGTAGAGCCTCTTCAATCGTTGCGGTCTTGTTCGCAGTCGCGAGCAGGGCCAGCACATACGACCAGTAGGTCATAGCGAGCGGAGCTATGTTTGGATGCTC
>JAASLG010000316.1:0-30114 GCA_013365235.1 Cercospora sesami | reverse complement strand
TAGGGAAAGACATGAGCTTGATGCTGTGAATACCGCTTGGGTCGATTGAGTGCGGAAAGCTGCGGCTGCCGACTACATCTGCATGGTATTTGATCGGCCGCAGTGCCCGCCCAGCATGAGGGAGAGCCTTTATGTTTGCCATGCAAATGCTGAAGCTTATCTGCCGCTTGAGCCGACCTGCAAGGGCGAGAACATGGCCACTAGGCAATCCAATATGTTGAGTGCACCTTGATTTCGTGATAAGCCAGAAGCCTCGTAAGATTGTTGTTCGCGCATTTGAACCCGATGAAAGTGATGGGTTGAATCTTACAGATCATCCATCGAGTGTACCTTACTGTAGTGAGCTTGCATGTGAAACGTCTGAGCTCTTCATCGAGACAGCAAGGGTCTCCCTGCTGGCTGTCCTCTCGCCCACCACAACGTAACTTACTGACTTGTCCAACTCACATCCGTATCACAACCAAGTGTTCAACTTCTGAGAGGGTGAGCACCATGGTATGTTCGCCGCTCAAAGTAATCAGTGCGCATCAACTGAGTGGCGTGCAGACACCCAGTCCGAACTCTCTCAAGCGCAAGGCATCCGCCGGAGCGCTCGAACTCTCTGCGAAGCGTGCTGGCCCCGGGCACGCAATGAGCTGCGCCTCGAGCAGCTCAGCAGCTGAACTCGACCCGGAGCATGAGGATGCAGATGTTTCAAGGTCCAGTGCCGACGGAGCGGGAGATCGGAACGGAGCTCAGCGGATGTTCAGCATCGTTGAGCTGCTGGAAAATGTCCTGCTCGAATTATCCTTCAAGGACTTACTCATCACCGTGCCACAGGTGTGCAAGCACTTCAAGGATGTCATCGACAACTCAGCCTCGATCCAGCAAGCGCTCTTCTTCCAGCCGCTGCCCGGACCAGAGGTGCACTTCTTCAGAGGAACAGGTCCAGAGGCAGATTACGATGGCTTCTTCGCGGTGGAGGAGCTCGCACCGAAGCGTGTTCATGTCGCGAGCAATCCAATGTTCGGCAGCGCTGAACAGTGGCTTCTACGCAACATTCAATACGGCCATGCCCGTCATTTCGTTGCTGGACAGTCGCAGATCCAGGCATTCGAGCGACCTGAAGCTAGTTGGAGGAGGATGCTTGGCTCGCAGCCACCAGTGAAAGCCCTCGTGTTTAGATCTGCCGCTGGCAAAGATCACGAGTTCGTCCTGAAGAAGGATGACTGGCTGCGTGTGGAGGACTACATCCTCCCAAAAGAGCAGTTCTCGAAGCTGAGTTGCAGATTTTGGTCAGAAGAAAGCCGTTTCTGTAAGTGGGAGGTTCATCGTCCGAGCCAGGTGAAGAGGGTTGAATATCAGGTTGTCGAGTGCGTGGCATGCGGGAGAGTTGGACACTCGTCGGAAAACTGCAAGGTCCATATCGGCTCGAGTCCTCCAGTGGTTTTCAGGCCGATGAACTGTGGTGGAACCCTTTCCCATCTTGTGCTGTAGGGGAGCAGCATGATTCCCCATCGCAAGTGTTTCGCCTTGCCACGCGGATTGGTAGACAACAGCCTGAGATCGAGTCGTGCGTAGCACATGCTTGAGCGCGACCCAAAATGGCCGAACGCCTCTCCTTAATAACCAGGCGCCTCACCAAAATGTAGAACTTCTGTTCAATGCGTATTCTCCCGCCTCTCACCTCACATCGCATTCCCGCCGCTCGCGCCGCCGTCCTACTTGGCCCCGCGAGAGCCCAGCCACAATTTCAACAGCTATAAGCGACTTCAAATCTTACACTGCCACGTACGCCACAACAGTCGGGGACAAAATCACGCTTGGCCTAGCTGCTAAGATCGTGAGCCCCAACGACGAGATTAGTACTGTGACGACTTGCTTAACCGACTCCGGCACGAGGGCATTCGAATCCAAAGGATTAGTCTTCCACCCAGGACTGTCACTGTTTCCATTGATCAGTAAAAGAGATCCTGCGAGCTCCGATCGGGAAGACCTCGGAGGTGTACGTTTTTTTTTTTTTGTGATTTCTTTTGCTTTTTGAATGGACTTGTGCGAAATAGCTTGTGCGTGCGGTGCGCGACGTGCATAGCTGATGTTTCACGTATTTTTGCGCTTGTTTTGGTGGCCGGCGTGCCAAGACATATGCGAGGGAATGGGTGATTTGCCTGCTGATTTGACGATGAGCTCAATGAATGTCGTTAGAATGCGGGATCGATTTGCTGCGTCAGTGCGCCTCATGGTCGTTGCGTTGGATTCCGCTGTGTGGCTTCATTTTGACATTCGCGCAATGCACCATTTATTCTTCTGGCAATTAGAAAGCGTCACCACTACAGATGTCAGAGCACACCGCATTACATGTCCTTGCTGTGGTTTTGTGTCCGAGGAAGAGGTCCATATCAACTTCTTGCAACATGTCATGCTCGCGAAAGAGTATGGCTACATCATTGTGTCCTCTGTGGTGGTCTTGCTAAGCGCGAACATGCCATCGCTAGCGGGTCTAAAGTTGGTCGGTGCTACAGTAGCATAACATGAGACAAAGGCAGCCGATCATCGGCTCGTGCAAAATATCTTCAATATCAGAGACGGTATAGACATGAAGTGTGGTTGGGAAGGAAGGTGACCCCCATGCCGAGAAAATCGTAGCGCGGTGGACCACAGACCGCTTGTGGGACTGCGACCATGCGATCCTTGCACCTCACCTCGCAGCTCTCGGTGCTACACCCCGAACGACAGTCACAGCTTCCTTTTCTGCATGTGTATGTCTCCACCTATCTCGTCTACCGATCTTGATCGCTGGGCACTTTCAACTGTGAAGGCGCAATCATAATAAAGATCATGATCGTCTCCCAAACATCAGTGCACGACTCCCAGCCTCAAGCGGGGTGCAGCTAAGCCAAAGTCGCGTCGAGACTTCACGAGGCGTCGCGGCCTCGTGTCCAGGACCATCCAGTGCCGCGTACTCGCGAATGCAAGCGGTATAGCCTAGACGATGAGTATGGCAGCTCCAATAGGACATGCTGCACGGTCGCTGCATGATCGACCTCCGAGGTTTTGTAGCTTCCCATTGACATAACAGCTCACAACTTGCACTTTTTGTTTGCTCCCCGGCGGCTTCCCAGCAAGCACACCTACCTGTGAGAAGACAGAAGCTTCTTCCCAAAAAGTGTCTCAGACCCTAAACATCGCATCTTCGGCAGAAACTATCAGCATTGAGCTTATCGACAGAGCTTCGACGCGATCACATCAAGCATAATGCAGCTCTTATACAGCACCCTCGCGCTCGCTCTGCTGAATGTCGCAGTGCACGCGAACCCAGCGCCAGCAGCTCTTGTCCAAAACGTTAGGCGACAAGAAGCCCCAATGACAATGGCCACTGGCGTTACCAGCAGCGCGATCACAACGGCGTCAGAGTCGCAGGTCACAGACGTATACACGGGAGTCTTCACCGCGGGCGCAAATGGCGTATATGGCATAACCTCACAATCTGGTGCGCAATCAAGCTTCCGCCGCTTTGAACCGAGCTGACTCAATTGTGTAGGCTACGTCCAGATTGCCGGCTACTCACTCACCGCAGAAGGCGCAGGCGCATTAGTCGGAGGCCTTCGTGTTTCAGTCGCGAGCGAAGGTGAAGTTGTCGTCGGAGGCACCACGGTGCCACTGGAGCAGTACACGCCATCCTCCTCGACCTCTGAGCAAACGCGTACAACCCAGCCAACAATGACGAGCGAGACTGCGAGTGAATCCGAGACGACTGAGAGCGCGGCCGCTACCAGTTCGGGCGCCGCAGATACTGTTGGAGTCGGGTTCGCTGGAGTGGCTGTCCTGGGTGGAATTGGCGCATTGTTCTTGTGATGGCAGCCCATTCGGCTGCATGCGGACACCGACTTGTGGGTCTTGAGCGGCTTTGCCATTTGCTTTGCGACAGAGCGTTCGGATACCCTTCTGCGAGACGAGAATTACGAAGCCATGACAACGCACTATGAACAGAATACGAACAGCGTAGTCAGTAGAACAGTGATTGATTAGCAGTACGAGTTATCAGATGAAGCGCCTGCGAGTTCCTTGCATTGCAGTGTCATACTATACCTAGCTCGTCGTCAATTCTGCCCCTGGTGCTAGATTGCTTTCGACCACCGCAGCGGCGGTTGAGCTCGTTTTCGACCCCCTGGCTGCTCTCGGCCGGCTGCTAGTGTTTGTGGTGCAACGGTCTACTGCCATGGCTGACCAGAAGCGTGCTCTAGTCCAATACTTCAGCAGCCTCGAATGCGACGCGAGAAGTAGACCCAGGGCTTCGTCGTGTCATGTCTCAATGTCTTCTCCAGTCTTTCTTCCATTCTCCACGTTCTACCTGCCGAAACCGCCTGGTCCAGGAGGGAAACCTCTACCACCCGGCGGAGGCTGAAACCCAGGTGGCGCAAAGCCTGGAGGTCCTCCCGGTGGGAAGCCAGCAGGCGGTGCGAACCCAGGACCGCCTCTGCCAGGAAACCCACCTGGAGGACCGAATCCAGCACCAGGGAAACCTGGCCCACCCACACCCGCCGCAGGGCCCTGCAATCCAATACCAGCTCCTCTGCCTGCAGGCTTCGCGATTCCTGGGCCTGCCTGTACAACTCCTGCAGCTGGTCCTCCACCGGGTGCGCTCTGTCCCAGTCGTGCAGAAGGGTCGGCGGGAGGTGGTCCGTCGACGGAGCAGGACACAATGTTGGCGCCTCGTACGATGGCCAAACCGAGTGAGCGTTTCTCTTCGGACTCGATCGTTTGTGCGCCTGTTGACGCGCCTGGGGCGCCGCCTTGCTTGGTCTTCCTCTTGACCTTCCGGAATTCTTCGCAATCAGCAAGGACGAGGTTCATGTGCTACTAATCGTCAGCACAGAGTCTCTTGTATTTTCACATCTCAATCTACCTTGTCGAAAGCGAGCATTTGTCCAACTAGCTGCCGTCCGTCATTCGTCGTTGCGCGCATTCGGTAGTTGATCTGATTTGCATGTAAGTGAGACGTTCTGGTCGCAGGATTGAGGAGTACTCACGAAGCCTTGCTATTCATCATATCAGCGAGCTGTCTCTGTCAACGCAGGACTCCTTTTGAAGTGGAGTAAATGGGTCGAGACTCACCATCTTGCCCTGCTTCTGGGTTGATGCCATCTCGGCGGTAATGCGCGCCTAAGCACGACTTCGATCCTGGTCGGGAGTTTCCAGTGAGATCACGCGTGTATTCGGATATGAAGTTGTAGTCGGACGTGAGAGCGTAGATGCGCGGATGTCGCATATGCCTGACCGCGCAGCAGCCAAAGTTCTTTGCTGCGCTCGGCTAGTGCCGACGTTAGCGGCGCCAAGCGCCCACTTTGAATCAGCACCCTCACTTTTGCGCTGCGAAGCGACCTCGACTGCTCTGCTTCAGCACCTGCTCGTACTAACACAACACAACCAGGACGTGACCAGCCGTCTCACTAGCACAATGGTGAGTGTCGCCAACATCATGCGCGCCTCTCTACGACTGCACCCGATCTGCTTCTCTTGAAACATGATCTGAAAAGCGTCTGTCGATGCGAAAATGGTGTACGGTACGGGAGAGGAAGTGCATTGGCTAACCATACCATCGCGGATTGCAGGCAAAGGGCGAATCTTCCACACAGCAGGCCGATGGCTCCGCCGTCAAGACCCAGGGCGGCAGCGACAAGTCCGCCAACCCCATGCGTGAGCTCCGCATCCAAAAGCTCGTCCTCAACATCTCCGTCGGCGAGTCTGGTGACAGACTTACTCGTGCCGCCAAGGTGCTCGAGCAGCTGAGCGGTCAGACTCCAGTCTACAGTGCGTACACTCCTGGCCGGCATCGAATGCGGTTCTGCCAAAATTCCACCCCGAGCAATCTCGATTAACAGGTCAATACAGGCAAGGCCCGCTACACCGTCCGTACCTTCGGTATCCGTCGTAACGAAAAGATTGCCGTCCACGTCACCGTCCGTGGACCAAAGGCTGAGGAGATCCTCGAGCGTGGCCTCAAGGTCAAGGAGTACGAGCTCCGCAAGCGCAACTTCTCCGAGACTGGCAACTTCGGCTTCGGTATCTCCGAGCACATCGACTTGGGTATCAAGTACGACCCAGCTATTGGTATTTACGGAATGGACTTCTACTGCTGCATGTGCGTATACTCTGAGCAAGAATCTTCGGATAGCAGAATGGATACTGACATTGCTGAACAGGACCCGCCCTGGTGAGCGTGTCTCCAAGCGTCGCCGAGCAAAGGCCAGAATCGGTGCCTCTCACCGCATCACCCGCGACGAGACCGTCAAGTGGTACAAGAACCGCTTCGAGGGTATTGTGCGATAAGTGCATTCTGCGAAAGAGACGGTCTGAGAAATCAGCCTACGAAATCTCAATGAAAAGCATGGGAACTTGGCGCAAATGAGCACGGCTGCTGGTGGTTTGAGTAGATACCCAGACATAAGATTATGGCCTATCGGAGCTCTTCTCAAGCATGAGCAAGATCAATTCAATGGAGGCTTCACCACTGCGTGACTTTGCCGCTTAACCATTCGATCGCTGCCTCTTTGCGTCTTTCAGTTGTCCTTCTTGTTACCTCGCTTGACGCTACACTCGCGCCCGTTGTCTATACGCCTCGCCTGTCATGTTGAACCTGCCGGATCTTTCGTCCTCCACGATGAAGTACATCGGAGCAGCACTATTAAGCACGGCCTAGTTGCGGACGGCTAAATGGAAATACTCGAAAACGACATTCGAGGTTGCTGTCTCACCGCGCCTTTGGTTATGTGACCATCTCGCTTCGCAAGACAGGGTGCCGTGAACACACCGTGTATATGCAGAGACACGAGGAATGGGGGAACTCTCAAGTTAATGGGCACAGCACGCCGTGTCGATCGTGTTTCCATTTTGCTATCCGTCGGGAGACGGCTTGTCAAGTCCAGCATGTGCTCACAGATATGGGCAGACTTGGTGATGCGCTTGAAAGATGCGGTACGCACTTTCTTTCTTTTGAGTATTTATCTTTCATATGTCGGGATCTATATGCATCTTGAACTTCTTGTTCGCACGATCCGGAGCCCGACTCTCAAATTGATGCCCATATAGCTCGAAGACCAACGGCTTCATCTTCTCCTCCTCCACTGCGTCGCCTTCGCTCTTCTCCTCGAACGGCACCTCAAACCGAAAGACTGTGTGCTCTTTCGGCACAGTCTTCAGCTCATTCCTCGCGGTGATGATCTCGAACGTAAACCTCGTATCCTTCACCACAATCCCCTTCAGTCCCACTCTACTCGGACACCTGCTTCTGACAACCTCCATCATTGCGCCATGATAGTCAGCTGTTACCAACATGGGTCCAGCTCCATTAGGCTCAACATGTGTCCTCCCATCTGTCAACCCCAAAATCTCCCGCATGTAATCGCACCACATACGGTGCAGCGGCTCATAGATAGCATACTTTCGCTGATCTTTCAGGATGTAGTAGATACCGAGTGCACGTTTCTGCTTAGCAGAGAGCGGTTTGGGTTTCTTGGATTTCCGCTTCGCTTTCTCTTTTTGATGGCGTTCGTATTGTCGTTTTGCTCGCGCGTTGACACTTGGATCTGGTGAAGTTGGGCGAAGCAAGAGCGGGATCTTTTTGACTTTGTCGCTGAAGATCTTGCTTGCGATTTCGGGCTCGTGTGCACGAGACAGGAGCTCGTGGGCGATGTGATCGGTTGGCTGGACAGCCATGGCGGGGAAATGTTGTTCACATGTCTGCTACTCGAGTGGGAGATTTTGGGCGAGTGAAAGTGTGAGGTGCATCGAAAAGTGCTGCTGAGTCATCCACGCGCTCTCCAGATGCCAAGCAGCTGCTGTCTCTTGCCCGTTGCGGTCTGAGCAAAAACAACGACAGAAGTACAAGATCACGGGATTTGTGAACCCATCGACAGATCACCAATAATTGAATCGGTCAATCGAGTCCTCGCTGAAAGCAGCTTCAACTCGCTGTCCGTATCCTGATCAGGCGTAGCTCACCTCGGACTCGCGACCTCTGCACCACAGACGAGATTCGAAGGATCGAATGTTTGCCAACTTCGACTTTGCATAGTCAGCACGGCCATAGGGGCCCTCCGAAAAGCCGAAACGTTACGCTCTCTTTCAGTCTGTTTGGCCAGAAAGCGTTCAGTGCTTGCATCAGGTCGTTTGACTTCATCTAGCCCCGCTTCCAAGCCGGACATAGTGTGGCGTACTTCCTATGTCATGGAAGGTTAAGTTGCATGGATAGTGCGGTCTCATGTTCTCAGGTACAACGGAAAGTGCCAATCAGGAATTGGCTTATATAACTTCGTTCGATTGTAGTATTCGCCCCAACCTCAATGCTCCGACGATTTCGGCCACTGTTACGAACTGCCAACAGACAAGTTGAGAGGGACCTCATCAGAACCATGGCTACCGCAAATACAGTCCAGCTTCAATCTGCGTCCCAACCGCAATTTTCTGTCGATGGCATCCAGCAAGCGTCTACGCTGAAGGCCAGCGAGCTGCTGCAAGAGAACCATGACAAATACCACATTTTCTTCAATCCAGATGGCTTCCATAATCACATTGCCCATCAGCTTCTCACGATATGGTCACTGAAAGCCACACCAGAGGATATCCAACGGGGATACGACACAAACAGAAGCTACCAAAGACCGGCTAAAAAGCCAGAGACCACCATCGTGAATGAGCTCCACGATCCAAAGAGGTTCATCAGCTATCTCGGACCACAAAAGTACTACAACGACTTCCTCGAGTTCTTCCAAGAAGAGATCGACAAGAAAGGCTGGCAAGCTGTCCTGCAAGAGTACGTTTTTGCCGGCGACGAGCGAGCAGAGACTATGCTGGTCAGAATGTACGCTGGATTCTTGCACCCTATCATCCATCTTGGATTTGGGATCGAGTTTGAACAGCCAGCCATCATCGCCGAAGCTCTCGCTCAAGCATGTTGCCATGCCGAATGGATAGGAAAAGCACTCTTGCCGGCCGAGCAAGCCGCAAAGCAGAACGGAAATGCCAAGAGCATCGTTGAACTGCTCGACGAGCTCCGCTCAAATAAGGAGATTTTCGACGCGCCATATTGGTGAGCAGCATATGCTCGAAGCAGCACGGAAGGAACTGACATCTCCCAGGTCCGATGGTAATAAGATCCGCGACGGCCTTCTCGCCCGCTCGCCACAGCCGCTCATCGATATCATCTCCCAAGTTCGCATCGAATCCTCCGACCTCGAGGTCAAAACAGCCGAAATGACCAACGCTGCAATCCTCTACACCGCGGGCGCGCAGCGTCCGAATAAAACCGTTAAGTTCGACTTCTACTTTATGCACTGCGTCAACGCCTCGATTTTCTGGCCAACGTTCAACCGTCAAACATGGCTCTCCGAAGCTTCCAAGATCCGGCTTCTCGAATGGAAGATTCGATTGGACCTTACAATGTATGCTTCACGAAAGTCGCCAGAGATTAGGTTGAATGACATTCGGGAGTACACGCCGAGAAAGTCGTCAGGCTGGGACGAAGTCTTTGCGAGAGCTTGTAAATTCGATGATGATGGACATGCGTCGAAACTGGTGAGGGCAGTGGCGAATGCTGAGAAAGTATCGAAACCTTTTGAGGGTAAGAAAGGGTTTACTTTGGAAGGCGATGACTGGCTAAAAATCGCTCACATGGTTATTGACTCCGTGGAGATGCAAGGGGATCATTGGATCAGAAGTGCGGGCTTTGATGAGGCGTGGGAGCAGGTGCCTGAAAGAAAGGGTGCAAGATTGTAATTGTAGCGCATTACAGAGGCGGACAGTCACCGCGATCCCTCTGTTTCATGGCAGCAAACCATGCCGCCGCTGGTCCGCTTCGTAATTCTTCTCACTATTCAATCTCGGAGTCGACTCTTGTACATCCTTTTCACCAACTCCCGCGCCCCTCACAAGGGAGTAACAGCTGATATCGTTGAGAGGGTGAAGAAATAAGTCGAGTCGGATATCTTTTTAAACGAGTATCATGAACGCTAAACTGAGCAGAACTGAACTGAAAGAGAGCTGAGTTTGCACTCGCTCTATTGCGGCTCTTTCCTAGCCCTCATACTTCCCCATGCGCCACTTCATGCACCGTGTGTAGAAATCATCCAGTATCCCCAGATACGTGATCGCAGTACTGACTCATGAAAATTCAAAATTCAGATGCATTGGTTGATAATGCTTTTCCAAGACGCGCTCACATGAAGTCGCCACTAGATTGCGTTAGCTCGATGTACCGAACTTCAGAGGATCGGATTATACGTACTCGTCAAGTCCATCGTCGTCGTAAGCATAAGTGTCCGCTGCGCGTGAGTTGTCCCTAGCTGCATTCAACGTCGTCTTGGTCTTTGCTGCCTTAGTCTTCTTGCCGCCCTTCTCAGCAGCCTTCTCTTCCTTGAGCTTCTCGTTGCTGACGGCTGTCAGTCCGCTCGAAATCTTCTTCACTTGCTCGCTGTTCATCTCCTTGACAATTTGCTTCGTGAACTCTTTCATGAACAGCTCGTATTGAGGCTTCTTCGCAATGTTGTTGAAAAGGGGCACCAGAGTCTCACGGAGTGTGGCAAAGTCCTTCGCGGTGGATGGGTTGAACAATTTCAAGCTCGACAGATCGATCGCGCTCGTCGGGTCCTCAGAGTCGGCTTGGACAGTGATGGCCTTGTTCGTGCCGCGCTTAGCTGGGCCGCTGCCTCCACCACCGAACAGGTCTTCAGCATTCTTGAGATCGCTCTCCATCTCCTGAGCCCGTAGTCGTGCGCGGCGCGAGGCCTCGTCCTCCTCCTCGCTGCTCTCGCCATCTTCCGCCTCTGCGCGCTCCCTTCGCCGCTGCTCGCGAATCTCCTCCAGACGTTGCGCCTTAGACTTCTTCTCTGCCTTGGCAGCCGCATCGGCCTTTGCCTTCGCCTCCGCGGCCTTTTTCGCCTTTTCGCGTTCTTCTTCACTGTCCTCGGCAGCATCCCATGACTCTAGCACTTCCTCTTCCTCTTCGTCATCAAACTTGCCGCGGCGTGCGACTGTCGGGGGAGGTGGCGAGGATGCGGGCGTGCTATCGGTCTCTTCATCGTCCCACGATGTTTTGGAGGGCGCCATGATTGCGATTGTTCTTCGCGGGCAGTCGTCTTTGTTGTCGCAAAGTTGTGTGTCAAGCTCGTTCCAAGGTGTACTGAGTATCGGCGACGCTGGTTGCGAGTGACCAGGTGGCAGTCAAATTTGTAGGCAAGTGGTACGAGAAAAGGAGGGCAGATGTCTGGGTCGGGAGAAATGTCTACCAGGCGTTGGTGGGGGGCTGTGGGCACCTGCAGGATGACATCCGATTCTTTGTTGGGCAGCGATCACCGCGCGCTAAGACTTTTGAGTCACCATCACATGCATCAAAATAGCACCACTACAGAAATGCAAGGAAAACTTGCAGAATTACACCTGTACAGTTCGTTGGCAAGAACTACTCATGCATCCTCGAGTACCCGGTATCACCGACCGACACACGTATCACCGCCAAGACTGTCTCAAGTCCCGAAAGCTAAACTCGAGTTGGTGGGATATGCGTGGCCCGTGCTGGCAGTTCTTTGCGAGGCCACCATAGTATTGAAACGATACTGACCCAATACTTGCCTTGTCGATTTTCCACCGGACGTCCTCAGCTCAAGATCTCTTCAGTGACCCTATGCAACTCGAGGACATCAGGCTCCATGCTGTCCAGCTCAAGCAAATCCAGGCCGTCTACGTTCCCGTCCCCCAACAGCTTCTTCACACGCCTGCCATGCATTTCCCAGATGCCCTTCCGCGGCGGACTCATACGCCTCCATTCTTCATGCGCCACGCTCGCCACCGTCTGGTCTACCTCGGGTGGACGAAGACGCTTCCACACGTGCGGGTATGCGTAATAGTAGAACAAGACCCTCCCAGTTGCATCGAATAGATCTGCGATTTGTCGAAGCCTTGCAGCTTGCTGTTTCCCGTCCAAAGCTCGAATCTCCTTGTAGTCTGCGTGAACGAAATTGCCGTACATCATTCGAGGTTCATAGTCGAAGCGGTCTGGGAGTACGTCTAGCAGCTGGCTGCTCTCTGTCTGACCTGCGGCGAATGTGATCGATGTTGCGCACAGCAAGGTAGCCTTCTCGAGATCGACCTGGGGAAGCATTTGGTCGAGAAGCAGTGCATCGTCGCGAGTACCAGTTGAGACAGTCGCCAGATGGAGCACTTCAGTCTGATCCTCCACTTGCTCGTGTTCCTTCCTGTCGTCTTCAGTAGCTTGATCAGCACCACCGCTCTTGACGTCGTCTCGCATATGATCAGTGACCATGTTCTGGTCCTTCGCCTGATCCTTCAGCTCCTCACGAAACTCCTCCGGCACCTCCTGCTTCATATAATCCGCCACAGCCATCTCTGCAAATCGACGATACTCATACCATTCATCACTGGACCCAGCATCCCTCAAGCAATCTTCTGCCTTCAGCGTGCCTTGCTTAAGCGCCAGACGCAGCTCCGTAACCTTCTGCGTCCAGAAGAAAGACTGCTCCGGCGACATGAACGACCAAATTTGAGCCGCTGTCTTGTGGTGAAGCCTCTTGCTTCGGCCAGTGGCGCGCAGATCGTTACGTCGATGCCGCAGTACAGGTTCGACGTGGTGAACAAACATGTTCTGCGCATTGCCTGAGAATTTTTGAACAGCTCTGTCGATTTCGCGCCGTCGAGCTGCGGACGGAAAGGCCTTGTACTTTGAGATATCCAGCACTGGCAGGGGCTGGTATCGTTGATCCACTGCTGGAGTGGCCGCTTGCGGAGTGGAAATGAATGCGGGCGCGAGCGGTTGCTTGTGGTCATTGGAAGAGGCTCTAGATTTCTCTTCATGTTTCGAGTTGTCGTCAGGCAGATCACCTCCTGACTCCTGCGGTGGACCAGCCATTGCGAGATGCGCAAAATGTCAGGTGGGCAGTATCTGGAGCGAAGTGAGAGTGGTTAAATCGACTTCAGTTGACGACGCGGGGTCCAGAAAAGGAAAGAACGCAAGAATCTGAAGCAGAAAAACTGTCCTGCTTACCACAGCGCTTTTATGGGTATCTCAAAGTCGCGAGCTGCGTGCTCGCTATGCCTTTTGCGCCGTGCCATGTCTTTCGCAGTGTCGTGTTTCGCGCCATCATGTCTCGCGACGGATTCTCATGTCTCGTATCCAGCCCATCCTTTCCAAACGCCACGCTCATGCTTTTGCGATCAGAGACAAAATCCGAGTCTCAGCGCCGATCAAATAGTCGTATCATGAAACCACCATGTCTTGCGCGATGCTCTTACAAGTCTCCACCAGCGCCAGCAATCTTCTTCAACTCCATTTCCTTCGTGAATTCCTGGTCGAGTTGACCTAGCTCTTTGACGAGGTCCTGGCATGCAGTAACAACTGCCTCCTTGGGTGTGATCTCGCCATCGGTCTGGACGCGGAGCTTGAACGTCGCGAAGAGCGGATGAGGTACTTGGTAGCCGGCGAAGAGGACGTGGTCGGCTTTTGCGAGCTTTGCGCGGAGGAGGTTACCTAGAGTATGGTCCTCTTTATTGAAAGTGAACATGGAGGCATTCGGGACGCCTGAAGTATCGATGTCAGTATGTACACGTTATGTGCCGCAGCGGAGATGTACTTACGAGTCTCCTGCTCAACTTCGACCTTCTTCTCGCCCTCACCAAGGAGAAAGGATTCATATCTATCTGGAGTGTCAATAGTTGTATCAATCAAACTCCCCACATGTTGCAATTTGCTGGCATCGAGCCCAAAGGCAGTACGATTCTTGTTGGAATCATAGCCCAAGTGCGGGTTCTGACCGCCTGTGAGGACGGGAGATGTGCGATCCGTCATGATTTCTGGCTCTTTCTGCCTTGCTTGCGATTTGTTCTACAACCGTTGTGCTGTACGTACCTGTCTGGTGCGTTCATCTTCGCGACTTATATGGGCTGCACTGGCGCAACGGTTTGCTCGAAAGTAAAGTGCAGTGAACGGTAGAGAGAGAACTCGAAGTTCGACGAAGTCGCGAGTGCTGGCGATGCGGAGGTGCGTGTAAATTCGAGAACGTGTCGAGGATTTCTGAACAAAGAGAAGCTTGAACGGGCCCGCGTAGGTAAATGCGAGGATGTTAATGAATTGCCGGCAAGTGGAGCGAAGGTGAATCGCGACGTGCAGGTGAAGGAAGTCGCGATGCTTTGTCGCGTGCAGATCCGAAACCGAGGATGCACTGGTTGCGGACACTCACTTTGCAATTTCTCTCACAAACTGGATTCTGCAGATACCTCGCTTGTCGAGACAGAGCGCCTTGGCTATGCTGCTCAAGGCGGAGACACGAGGACCGAAGGGCACTTGAGTTTCTGTTTTGCTTTCCGGCAGTAGGACACAGTCAGGTCCGGAGAAAGCTGAGTTCGACGTCAGCCAATCTGATGAGCAACATCCAAGCTGAGCATCAGCGGCCGATGTCGCAGTCGCAGCTAATATAATAGATGCATTCGTAGACCAGTGAGGAAAATAATACACTGCACGAGCCCGTAAGTCATCAAGATGGATCAGCTCAAGAAAGACTACCCGTGGACAAAGGCGCCTTTGGTCTGTGTCGCACCGATGAGGTTGATCGCGCTAGCAAGTCTGGCAACAGAAGTCTCTCGAGCAGGAGGTCTAGGATTCATAGGGGCCGGAAGTGATGCTTCGAATCTGGAGACTATACTAGAAGAAGCCAAGCAGCAGATAGCTGGGGCACAGGTGTTGAAAGAGGTCGAGGATGTTATGCCTATTGGAATCGGCTTCTTATTATGGGCTGGCGAGAAGCTATTGAACGAAGCATTGCCATTGCTTGCTAAGTATAAGCCAGCTGCGGTGTGGCTGTTTGCACCACGACAGGTCGGCGATTTTGAGGAATGGACAAGAGAGATCAGACGAGTGACGGATGGCAAAACGAAGATCTGGATCCAGGTTGGCCAAGTTGCGGAGGCGTTTGACGTGACGACGATGTGTGAACCTGATGTTCTTGTCGTGCAAGGACAAGATGCTGGTGGGCATGGACTGGAACAAGCCTCTGGCCTTGTACCGCTTATGCCAGAAGTGGATGATGCTGTCACCGACTTAGCGCATACCAAAGGCATCAAGAAACCTATTCTCATCGCTACTGGTGGCATCATGGATGGTCGTGGAGCAGCCGCTGCGATTGCCCTCGGTGCCAGCGGAGTGACTCTCGGCACACGATACTTGTCTGCACCCGAAGCGAACATCGCTAAAGGATATAGAGACGCTGTCTTCAGTGCTTCCGATGGCGGTGTCTGGACCAAGCGCGTCAAGCTCTACGACACTCTGCGCGGTACTCGGGATTGGCCAGAGCGCTACGGGGGCCGAGGCGTTCTCAACGAGACATGGTTCGATTCGGAGAAAGGCCTGAGCATTGAAGAGAACCAGAAGCTTTATGATGAGGCCATGAAGAAGGGCGATGAGGGTTGGGGCGCAAAAGCTCGCCTCGCAACATATGCTGGCGCTGGCGTTGGTCTAGCAAAGAGTGTCAAGTCAGCTGCTAGAATCACAGAAGAGGTTCGCGACGATGCGAAGAAGGTACTGAAACATGCCGCTGCCATGGCTGCCATTTAGCCACAGCGTGGTGCAAGGATACCTTTCTCTGGAGAGATGGACGCATCCCAGCTCACGAGGTTGGCTACGGGCCGAATTTTCGCAAGAACGATCGCGAGAAACCATTTCTTTCTCCGAGAAGGCAAGGGGGTTCTTTGCCTTCAAGCCTACCGCAGAAGCGAAACAGTGTCGCGAAAGGCAGACCGAGACACAATAGTGGTAAATGTAATCGGTATAGCACAGATGTAGCATACAGACCAAAGCAGCGTCAAGCGGTCTAATATACAGCAATCAACCCAATTTTCTGCCTCTTCTCTGTAGAGGCCACCCGCATACACTCTCGCCAAAATCGCAAGTCGTGACCTAGGCAGCGAACCCTTCGTCACCATGGTCGCCTACTTGCCGATAGAGCAAAATCATCCTCGACACCTCAAAAGCGCTCAAAATCTCTAGAAGCCCCTGTACCCGCCATTAGGTTGCCCGTTGGCAATGGGTCCCTGAGTAAGCATGAGCCTGGACTGTCCAAGAATTGGACCAGTATCTTCCTTTGGTGCATTGGCCTTTTCTCGCTCCTTTCGCTCCTCGTTATCCCGCTGCAGCTCTGCTATCGTAGCAGCTTGTTGCGAGAAGTAATTGATCATGAATGGCATCGTGAAGTCGGTGAGACCATAGCGCCATGATATCTCCATGACGGTGTGCAGAGGGATGAGGTCGTAGCACGCGTAGAGCATGCCAACGTAGCACTCCTTGCTGCCAATGTCCACAAACTATGAAAGGTTAGCTGATGCTGACCAAGGGAAACTGGAGGGAGACTCACGTATCGCACGAGCTCCTCCACGACCTCGGTCTTGCCAGAAATGGCGGCTGTCTCAATTGCATCCTTGTAGAGCTTGTCTTGCTTCGACAAAGCTATCGACTTGTCCCATCGCTTGTTCTTGCGGTAGATGTTGGCAGCGATCTGTCTGAAGAAGACCAGCTCATGCTTCTCTAGGCGTTGTGCCAGTGCAACTGCTTCGTAGTTGTCGAAGTTGTTGACACTGTCGCGCAGCTGCTTGTAGTCTTCTTCCTCGATCAACAAGTCGTTGATCGCATCATTCACAGCCCGCTTGTTCTGCGGCTGCACATTGAGCAGGAATGGTTTGATCAGGGGGATATTGTCAGACTTTTCGAACATCTTCACGACTCGATTGACGTCGATGCGGGCAGTCAGAACTTGGAGCAGATCCGTGATGAGTGACGGTTGCTCTTGAAGGTAGAAGTTGAGAGCCTTGTAATAGATTTCGAGGTTTGAGACCTTCACAATTGTCTCCTTGAAGGACTGGTGCTCCCAGGCATCGGCGGCGCGCTCCATCATGGCGAGAGCAGCATTGTCGAACTCGTCGTAGTGGCTGTAAAGGAAGACAAGCTCAGGCCAAAGATGAGCCTGTTCCACACTTTTGATCATGCGAGGAATGTTGATGCGACCCCAAAAGAGTCTCAAATGTTCCATGACTCTCTCAGGGTGGTATTTGGCAAGGGCCTCGCCCAAGGAAGTGAAAAGGCCCATGTGAGCTGAAGTACGTTAGCAGCTGTACCACGTTTGAAGTTACGATTGTTAATTTACCTCTCTCCAATCCCAGGCCGGCTTCGAGCAAGCTGATGAGCTCGTCAAAGTAGCCCTCACGCTCGTACTGTCGCACGAGATCGTTGAGTTCCTCTGCGTGGATGATGAGGTTGAGACCGCAAATCTGTGCCAGACGGAACTCCTTCTTCGCCACACATGCCTCGTTGACTTGCTTCCAGACCTTGACGCTGTTAGCCTTGCGAGCAGACTCCACAGCGGCTTGGTAGTCCTCCAAGTGAACGAGAGTGGTGGCGAGCTTGGCCCAGTTCGAGATAGACGTGAAGAAGATCTTGGCGGCCTCGTGGTAGCCTTCGGCGTAGGCTTTATCACCCGACTCCTCGATATTGGCGACGTTCGATGAGCGGAGGAACTCCTCCAGAGCAGGAAGATCGTTCAGCCTAGCGAAGGCGAAGGCGAGAGCAGTGTCGACCGGTGGTTCGCGGAGTGTCTTGCGGGCCATGCGCAGATACTTGACGAGCTCTTCGTCCTTGCCGGCGTGGGTGGCAATCTCGATGACCTCTTGGTAATTCGAAGGATCTTGAGCGCGAATGTAGGATTCAACAGCATCCGAGACACGAAGGCCATCAAGCTGAGCCTTGGCGACCTTGCTCCAAACCTCAGGAAGGTCGACCTGGTCGGCGTACTCCTGTGCACGATCGATGCTGACAACGTGATCAACGAGGACATTGGCAGCTTCGGCGTGGTTGTTGGCCTTCTTATAAATCAAGAACGCCTCCTCGTACATGCCGACTTCGATACATTGCTGAGCAATGTCATCTGGGCTGTACGCATCGAGCTGCTGAATGTAGTTGGCGACACGACCACGATCCGACTTGGCTGCGGTGAGCATGAGCAGGTTCTGCAGGTTAGCATTGTCGGAGAAAGTCGTAGGCTCCAAGATAATTTTCTCGAGCAGCTCAATGAGCTCCACAGGCATGTCGGCATCGATGAAAGCCTTGACTGCGATACTGACTCGCTCCGGATCGGTGGACTATTGTACAATGTTAGTTAATGCTCGTAGATGGGGCACGCGTGCACTTACCTCAGGTACTGCGACAGAGATGACTTGGTCGACGAGCGAACGACGGTGGATGTTGTTGTCAGACAAGACATATGACCAGATCTCTGAATCAGCGCGTTCCAAGAGGTAGCGAGCCTCTGCTCTGAACATGGCGTTCTCGTTACAGATGGAGATCAATTCCAAGTCATTCTGGCCCTTGGAGTACGCAATGAAGGCAAGGTTTGGATCACGCTTCTCGCAGTACTTGCCGACCACCAAAGTATCGTATTGGTCGTTTGTCTTCAAGAATTTCTCTGGGTCGTTGTTCGAATCAATGTAGATCTTGGCCAGAGCGTTGTACACAGCTTGTTGCTGGTTGCCAGCAGCCAAGCTCTGCTCGAGGAATGGCAGCAGAAGCTTCAAGCGGTTGCGGGACTCGACCTCTGACACAAGCTCATCGATAGGGATCGATGCAGGGGATACGGAGTTGAGAAGGCCCTTAATGATATTCTCGTCGCAGTCGACGTCGAGAAGACCACCGATGACGCCTGGAGTCCGGGCAGGGTTGACGCGCTGGACGTAGACCTCGATAGACTTGAATTGCTGGTTCTTGTAGAGGTACAGAACCAAGTCGTGCACGAAGTTGAAACGATCGCAAACAATGATGAGAGGGAGTTGCTCAGTGAGCTGGGCTTCCTTGAGGAAGTTCTTCACCTTCTCGGGATCATATGCGTTCGACTCACGACAGACACGCTCGACCTCTTGCAGCTGTCCCATGGTGGTCGCGGCTTCGATGTATTTGAACGTGACCTCCTTGTCTTCTGCGAGGTTGACAATGCCGCCGAGGTAGAAGTACAGGCCTTCCGCAGTACGGTACTTCTCGAGAAGGTCGATGATTCGGGTAGGGCCGAAAAGATCGCTGTACTTCTTGGAGATATTGATGACTGCTTGCAGGTTCTGGCGAATATTGACCTTGAGCATTTCGTCCATACACTCCATCGCAAGATCAACCGTCAGACGGCCAAAGTAGTTGATGAGCCAGTCTTCCGGAATCTTGTCGGTCTGAACAATGCATCGCTTGATGGATGCAGGGTCCTCGTAGTGCTCAAGAGCCCTCGTAAGGAGACCAGCACCCTCACACAGCGACGCAATGCGGGCCTTGTCGTAATGCGAGAACATTTCGTTGCCAAGGATAGCGTCTGCAACCTGTGGGGCGTTCTGCAAGTTCATCTCCAGAAGTCGTGTCTGCAAGTGTCCTTGCTCAGGTAGGTTGGCAGACAGAGCATCCAGAAGGAATGCCGTGGCCTGCTGCACCATGCCTTGAGCTTGGAAGATGTCCAGGACACGATCAACGTCAAGCAGCGAAGGGTCCTCGCGAGCAATGCTTGTAGCGAATTCGGCAGCCTTGTCAGGATTGACACGCGCCACATGCTGGATTAATGCGTTGAAGTCTGGTGTGTAGCCAGCTTCGCGAGAGTATGGCAGAATTTGTTCAAAGTTGCCAGACTCGGCCATTGCAGCGATGACCTTCTGGGATGCGCCGGCTTCTTGGTAGATTTGCTGAGCAAGTGCAACATCGTGAAGGCGGACGAGATCACCGAGCTGCTCAGAGCACCCGAGCTTACCCTCCTTCATCCACTTCTCGAGCAAGTGCTTGCGGCTTTGCTGCAAAACAGGTCGTGCCAGCTCAAGAGTCTCGTGCTGGTTCAGCTTGCCCTTGTCTAGCAGCATCCCAAAATATTGCAGGATGACTGAAAGTTGTCCTTGCTGTTGCGGCACAGCCTTGAATCGCTCGATCGTCTGAGGTGTGCGGAGGAAGCCTTGCGGCGAGTTCGCAGCAGTCTTGGCGGCATTCTGATAATCGCCCATAGAAAGAAGCTGGTCAAACCGCTGCTGGTATAGCGAATCGGCGCCTGGGAGACCGGCTCTTGACGCCAACTTGTATGCGAGCTCTGCGTTCTCGGGATTTTGCAAGAGGTAGTTGATGATCGTTGTCTCGTCCACGCTCACTGAAAGCACTTGTCCCTTCCTGTTTACGCCAACAATACCAGCTCCCTCGCTGTCGCCTGCGGTGGTGAAGATCGTGTCGCTCGAAATGCGGTTCATGAAGATCGTGGTACCGGTCTCGAGGTCGAACAAGTGAATGAAGCCGTACTTGGTCACCAGGTAGATGACCTTGTACTTCGAAGAGACCTGCATCGCTACAGGGAAGTCGTTCGTGGCCTCGGCGGGGAAGTAGATGTCGACTGCGCGCTTCGTGAAGGTCGGGTTGGTCGCCTGGTGGTCAACTTCGACGATGTGCAGTTTGGCCCCGGTCGCCGACCGGTTTGCAAATGTGAAGAGCTTCGTATCTGCCGGCGCATCCTCTAACCTCAAAGTGCCAAATGCAGCAGCGTGACCCTCGATGGCCTGGCTTATGCCTCTGTCCTTGGAGTAGAGTTGCATTGCGCCAACCACGCGTCCCTGCTGCTGCGAAATGCCGACCACGACCATCCACTTCTCGTCATCGCTGACTCGGTAGTTGATGATCTGACAACCAGAGAGATTCTGATTGCGCTCGAACACCTTGGCCGGGCTGACCTGGGCTGGGTCGAAGATGTTCCAATGATAAACGCTGGTGTCCGTAACCAATCCCAACGTGGTATCACTGAACCACTTCCAGAACACAACATCTTCCGCCATAGTCGCGCTCTTGATCTTGCTCTTCTGCGCCAGGTCGAAGATCTGAAGCGTCTTCCCTCCGGCTTTGAGCGCAATGATCTCCTTATTCCAGTGCATGATGGCGCTGTCGGCCTTGATGGGCCGCTTCATCACGGAGTTGCCATTCTTGAGGTTGATGATGATCACCTCGGGTTGGGCAGCTTCATTGACCTTCTGCCGCACGCAAACGAAGTTGTCGGATTCGAGCGTACATGAGTTGAAGCCTATTGACGCCGGCTGATTGTGCCTATTAGCATGTTGTCTGATAGAACGCGCGCATCCTTGACTGCCATACCTCGATGCCGACGGCCGTCAGCTGCAGCTGCTCGGTGAACTTGATGGGCAGCGGCGCCATGTTGTGTGTTTGCAGCTGATTGTCTCGCGGCGCCGCAGCGCTCGGTGATTATGCGGCGTGAGGCGCGCAAAAGGGAAATACACGCTCTGCAATGGATCGTCCAGAATTGAAGGAGCGAATGAAGGTCGTGACGGCGTTATTAGTGGTGATGGTGGGTGTTGGCGGGTAAAGGAGTCTGGAGTCGTGCTCTCTATTGACTTTCCAGGTGCCAGCTGGACAGGCCAAACAGGCGTCTGCATTGACCTCTGGGAGCAGCCGAACGCCACGTGCGGGATGACATATCACTTCTCAACAGCCTGCATCTTCACTTCGCAAAGCAAGAGACTGCATCTGACAAAGACAACGACGACGGATCTGAGCATGTTCAGGCGACCGAAAGGGTCTGGAGAGCGAACACGCTTATGAGAAGGCTGGTGCTCGCACTACCATGACGATGAAGGCTTCTGCACACTGGTTGCTGATCCCTGGATGCAAGCAAGATGCAGATAATCATCGCGATATCTTAGACCACAGCTGCGTTCTCGCAGCCTACCGGAGCTGAGTTTCTTGAGAAATGATGGCTAGGTTAGTGCTGCTCAGATAGTGACATAGTTGCACTGCTCGCAACAGTCTTGCCATCGCGGAGGCTGCTGAGAACCATGGGTGACGGACATCGAATTTGCATGCTTTCGAATAGGTCATGGAGCGGACGAAGGTCTGCAATGCTGCCTATAGCCCTGAGAGTTTCACAAATCGAGTACTCAGGCGAATTTTAAGGCAGTCATTGAAAGTGGAAAGCCCAACACTTCCAATCTGCAGGCTTGTCGTTTCAGTGCCTGGTCCCGACCATGAGTTGGTGTAGAGCTATGCCCATTTATTGCATGTTGAAGAGGGAGCTCAGAATTGAGTGCTCGTTCGTTCGTCCGATAATAGAATGCACAGGGGCTTCTTCCAACGTCAGGGGCCGGCAGAATTTCGGCGAAGTGAAGCTGCTATAGGAATTGTTTACGTTCAATGGCTTTCTCTTCATCCTGAACATCAAGAGCTGTGACCTCCGGAGGCAGTTTTGCTTCGAAGACCGGCGGATCACCGCGACTGTGAAAATTCTTTTCTGCTTCAGCATAGACCACACTCGCTGCAAAGCGCCGATATCCTTGCTGCACAGTTGACACACTACGTCGGCTTCACGTGCAAAAAGCCACTGCCATCTAGCTTGTCCAAGTGCGTGATGGCGTCCGTCGCGAGATGGGTACAGTAGCCACGGACGATGTCCTGCGATATTCTGTGGAGAGTGACAGTGGATTGGCCCTCAATTGTCGAGCTTTCCTTCATTGGTGTCGCTAGGTATGTGAAAGCATCTCTCATCGTTGGTAAGCCAATGCGGATGATCCTCTATATTATTAGTGGAAACTTCGGTGTATGTAGGTGATTCGCAGGAGAGCTGGCCGGAACCACTGGAGTGCTTCTTGAAGTTCGCGCGCAACGTTCTCGGCATGCAAGGCGGCTTGTGCTTAACAGTGAATGTCCTGGTTGGCGCCTCGAGTAATGTTGATTAGTCAGAGGTAGATCACGATGTTGGTAACAGCGACATGCTTTGAGGGACGCGTGGACAGAGCAGGCGGAGATGTTTTCCTCAGGCCATGTCGAAATCTGATTCTCTGAGTGAAGTACTGACTTTGCTTGTGATGCCTGGCTAACAAAGTGAGTTAAAGGACGGCAAATGAGCTCCACATTTGAAACAACCCCGCTGTCGTTCTCCTTTGCTGTATAGTGCAGTGAAGTTGACGTACGCCAACGCCGGGAGAAGCTCCCCTAAATTGTTGTGTGACGAACGGTCGATGTCGCGTGACTTGAGAAACGGCCAGAGCTGATCCCTACCCTGCACAGCCCATTGCGCTCAGGCAGACGATGGAAGGGTCGTTGTGGTGGCCACGTTTCTCTGCAACGCTGCCGCGGGTATCGCGAGCCGACCATACGAAAGGGCGCAAAATTTCGTGCTGAATGCAGCAGGCATAAAGCTGGCAACCACGTCGACAGCGACGTTGTTTTGGGCAGCGATTGGGCCAAGTGAGCAAGTGAGCAGGTGAAACGCGAGTCCCTACTCCTCCACACGCGCCACAGCTCAAGCCACGGAAGTCCCGCCCGCTTGTTTTCCAACCCTTCGCACCTGCGCTTGCTCTTCAAACAAACACCACCGGATCACTCACCACCACCTCCCCACCGCCGCTGCACTCGATCCACCACCGCCGGATCCCCACCCCACCCATCCCTGACCACACCGCCGACATGGCCACTGAGGTATGTTCGATCCTTCCCCGCCGTTCAGGCAGATTAGGAGGAGCAGGCATTGCGCGACCTTAGCCTCGCCTCAACAAACCCTCTCAACACGCCGTATTATTTGGGCCGACTACATGCTGACTTGTGACCGCTACAGCGCGAGAGGTAGCGTCTTGGACGATGTCGCGTCTGCTTCCGAGCCCCTCACTGACACCACCCGCAGCAAGACGTTCCTCGCACGACTGTGCGAGCAGGCTGAGCGCTATGATGGTACGTCATTCCTCCGCCAGCGGTCACGGTGAGGCAGTTGCTAACGGTGCGCGCAGAGATGGTCGAGTACATGAAGGTATGTCGGACAAAGTGTGATGGAGAGGTCATCGACAGAAACTGATGGGTTTGATAGGAAGTCGCAAAGGTACACAGCTTTTCGATAAGCTATCGATGCAGCTTCTGCACAAGAGACTGCAAAGACCAGCTCCCCGCAACGACGACGAACGATCACTGACACCTCATGCAGCTCGGCGGTGAGCTTACAGTCGACGAGCGCAATCTTCTGTCCGTGGCCTACAAGAACGTGGTCGGCACGCGCCGCGCGTCCTGGAGAATCATCTCAAGCATCGAGCAGAAGGAGGAGGCCAAGGGCTCAGACAAGCACGTCGGTATCATCCGCGACTACCGCCAGAAGATCGAGACCGAGCTCGAGAAGGTCTGCCAAGATGTCCTCGACGTGCTCGACGATTCCCTCATCCCCAAGGCCGAGACCGGCGAGAGCAAAGTCTTCTATCACAAGATGTGCGTAGTCCACAGCATTGGAGCAGCCAATGCTCGATCATGAGAAGTCGACGGCTGATAGTAGGACAATAGGAAGGGTGATTACCACCGCTACCTCGCCGAGTTCGCCTCTGGCGAGAAGCGCAAGACTGCTGCCACTGCTGCTCACGAGGCTTACAAGGTATGACTCCATTGTGTAACCATGGCTGCGCACGACAGCGACTGACGCTTGTCCTAGAACGCCACCGATGTCGCCCAGACCGAGCTCACTCCAACACACCCAATCCGCCTGGGTCTTGCTCTGAACTTCTCGGTCTTCTACTACGAGATCTTGAACTCGCCCGACCGCGCATGCCACCTCGCCAAGCAGGCTTTCGACGACGCCATTGCCGAGCTCGACTCGTTGTCCGAGGAGTCCTACCGTGACAGCACCCTCATCATGCAACTTCTGCGTGACAACCTCACTCTCTGGACCTCATCCGATGGTGGTGAGCCAGAGGCTGCTGCCGGCGAGACCAAGGCTGAGGAGAAGGCACCCGAGCCAGCTGCCGAGCCTCCGACTGAGGAGGCCAAGCCTGCTGCTTAAGTCTGCTTTCGTCTTTTACCAGTCATCAGCGAGGTGCGCTTCATTTGGCGTTGGAGTGCGGGAGCGAGGACGAAGGATGCATCTTTCTCATGACCTCCTTGATCAGGTGGAATAAGAGACTAGCATGCGATGAATCAGAACGGAGAAGAAGAATTGCAACAAGACACCAGCGAAATCGACCTTGATGCCTGCGGCTCATGGGTCTGAGAAGCGGAGACAAATGCAGTTTGCTTTCCTGATCACGCCCTGAAAACCCCCCATATTGCGTTTATTGCGAGCGGCTCGGCGGTACTCCATGTTTACCCATGAGTGCCTGTGTTTTTCGACTCTTATTGGCGATGTATGTGTTTCTTACGACGGCGCTCCCTGCACTGGATCATGGCCTCATCGGCATGACGTTGCATGCGAGTTGCCACAGAGGATGAGGATTCCACTCAACTCTACTGACGGTCTCTACCCAAGCTAGCATATTAGGCAAGCGATGATATCACAACAAAAACATTAAACAAATGTTCATGTGCCTTTCCCACGTTCTCGATCTTTGATGAGAGCTGTAGAGCTGGTGCAAGCACCGCATCTGGGAGCTGTTGGTGCAGAAATTGGTCGTGCTTACCTTCAGCGGCTTTCGCTTTGGTCAGCGATAAGACACAACCGCGGACCAGACCAAAAATTCGACGAGGGCGTCTGGACCTGTGAAAGCGAGTCTTGTTTGCGGTTCGCCATGTAGATTGTCAGAGCAGACAAGATCGCCAGTAGAACGACGTCCACGAGATCTCATCAACCTGGACACGATGCCTTCGATGTCCCCTCTCCCATCGAGCAGTGCCTCGTGTAAGTGCACGCCTACCCAGTAGTTATAGCCGCTCATGGGACCTCGTTGCAGGATGACTGACCAGAAAGCAAAGCAGCTGCTACGAGCAGCGATGAAAACGCGAAGAAGCCAGAATACATTAACACGAACGGTCACCACGGAGCGGCGGCTGTCAAGCACATCAGTGGCGAGGCAAAGACTATCACCCAGCCTTCAGAGCGACCACAAATTGTTGGTTGGAGCTTTGAGGATCAGAACGGAAAGGTTCGATTAGAGTATGCTTCAGCTGAGCACGAACGGAAGTTCCGGGCGAGCGAGTGACGTTCAGTGGAAAGTGTGCGGATGTCGGCGGATCTTTGATGGCGTCAGGACAGGGAGGAGTTGGGATATTGGTGGGTAGGGGGAAGTAGGTTTTGGGAAAAACAAGCTTCGAGATGGATGGATGCAAGTATCAAGATCCTTCTCATCGCCCAAGACAACTTTGACATTGTCCCAAGACAGATATGAAAGATAAAAAAAAGTGAATGTCCGTCAGTGATTAGTCCTCCAACCGCCACTTGAAAACAAGGCAGAGAAGGGTGGAGTAGACGAGGGCCTGCTAAGATCCCCTCCAAGTTAATGGAGTTCTTCTTCCACTGATTGAGATGAAGTAGCTTGGAGGCTATGTATTTGAGCCGGAAAGCAGGCAAATCGTGGTGTGTAGTAATGTCCCCCAGTAGCGAAGAAGTCATGAAGAATCTCGTCGATAGAGTGGCATGCCTTGCGGAAGCGCTGCTTTATCAAACAAGACTCCGCATTTCGCGGACGTCAACTTGAAGTGTCTGCTCGAAGACAGTGTGTTAAAAGGTCGTTCGGTCGTTCGCTGCGCACCGGAAGGAGACTCACACCTAAAGGTGCAATCTTCAACTCAATGAGTCAAAGAGGTCCCAATGGACTGGGCATCAGGCAGTTTGCCGCAAATTGCAGCCTTGAAAACCCCCCTGAAATACTGCACAAGGCAGCCCTGAAGAAGAACTCGAAGATGCTGCACGAGGCAGCCTTGAAAGAACCCAGAATTTTGCGCGAAGCATCTCCCTGGTAGGAGTAGAGAGACAACTGCTTGAAGCAGGCTCGTAAAGTAAGGAGACAACTGCATAAGCAGGCTCGCAATGACTGAGATCGCTCAAAGAGCTGGCTCGAGATGTAATAAGACAACTGCATAAAGCAGGCTTGTAACGATTGAGATCGCTCAAAGAGCTGGATCAAGATGTAATGAGACAACTGCGTGAAGCAGGCTCGAAGTATGGAGAGACAACTGCATGAAGCAGGCTCGTAAAATCGCAAGATTATTGCGTGAAGTAGACTCATTCGAGTAAGCGGTACTGCGTAGAGCAGACCTCATTAAACACTGGACGCTGCACTGGGCAAGATGTGATGAACACTGGTAATTGCACGAGGCAGCCTTCAAAGATATCGAAGGATCTTGAGAGCAACAGAGTAAACTGCGCACACAGTGTCCTCAACATCCTGTATCGCTGGCATAGAAGTGAAGCCCGAAGATCTTGAACGTATTGACAGAGGCTTGATGGAGAGCGCTTGCTGTGAGCGACTTCATCGTTTTCCGGGAGTGAGTGAAACGGGCGAGGTGTGCTTGAGAAGTCCGAGGAATCGTGTCATCGTGCTGGCGCGGAGGTGGAGGTCGCAGGAAGAGCGCATACAAGGGCGCGGAGGTATTGAGAGAACGTACATGAGCGAGAAGAATGTTGCGTAAAGAAGATGAAGTGGCCGGAGAGTTGCAGAAAAGAAGAAGAGAGCAGTGAGACTTCGGAAATTTGGACTGGCTGCAGCGAGAGCCGCTTGCAGGGCAGGAACGCACCGACCCGATATTTCTTGGCACTGCCCGAGCCTCGTCAAAGTCGGCTTCAACTCGCAACAA
The DNA here is from genome assembly GCA_013365235.1 of Cercospora sesami. Classification (NCBI taxonomy): domain Eukaryota; kingdom Fungi; phylum Ascomycota; class Dothideomycetes; order Mycosphaerellales; family Mycosphaerellaceae; genus Cercospora; species Cercospora sesami. Next base: position 2,543 of record JAASLG010000316.1, on the reverse strand, counting down.
CTTTCCTTCTTTTCTTCTTTACACACATTCATACCTAGAACGCATAATCAACCATCAGATCTGATTCTCCGTGGACTGGCTGGTCATATTGGCGTACTTGAATAAACTCGAAGCGTCTTTAGGCCTTCCCGCCGAGCTCATTGGTAACTCTTTGCGTCGTGGTTGGAAGGTCACCTGCGTTTTTGCTTCACATTTCTACATTTCACCACAGAATGGCTTGGGTTGTGCGGATTGCATTGGCTTTGGCATGGCTTGGAGGCGCAATTCGACTACGGTGAAGATTCTGTGCATCTGGCGATGCTACGGCTCGGACACTGCGCTGAAACCTTCGGCACGAGAACAAGGTGACAACGAAGGGGTACCGCGATTGCAGTGTAGATGGGACAGCGCTACCGACAGATCCCAGGGCACATAATGCTCAGTGTCCATTGTACGGGGGAATTGCTCGTTACTGCGCAGGCAACTGCACTTCGTCCCGGCGCGCATCTTTCTCATATATCCCATTCATCTCCGAATAGCACATGAATACGTGAGAATCGTTCCTTTTGATTTGGACTCAGAGCCCGAAGCTGGTGTAAATTGCGCGATTCGCGTCGCATTTCTGAAGACTTTCGCTTTCAGTGAACTCAGTCACTGCATACATGCCGATGCCAAAGCCATAACGCCAGGTGCTGCCGCTACCCGCTGAAAGTGTCCTCAATTCATGACAGCCATCGTCCCCGTCTCCAGGCTTCGTTCCAACTTCGCAACCCTTTCGTCCATCTTTCCGCGCTTATCTCAGTCTGCGGGCCTCACGCTCAGATTCGAGGAGGCAGAGGATGTCGTCCTCACGGACTGCCACGACAGTCAGTATTTTTGTCCCTAATTTCCTGCTGCTCTGCACATGTTGTCCTTACCTGGGCCCTTGACGTTGCGGATAATGCTACGGGTGGTATCGTCCATGAACTCGACGCGGACCTGGGTCACACCACCACGAGAGCCTGCACTCTTGTCAGATGTCCATTCTTTCTTTCTCTTTCATGCTCCGTCTCTCGAGTATCGCATACCGGTACGGCCGAGGACGCGGGTGACCTTGACGAGCTTGACTGGGACCCTGCGCGCAATCCGTCAGTATTGGTGTCCTTTTATCCTCCTTCTGCGCCTCCTCGGAGTGACTGACTTTGCGGAATCCATCTTTGCAGCTGTGTGATCGGGTGGAGAAGGTTTCGGTGGTGGTTTGGCGTGATCGTGCTGCGAGATGGTCGGTCTGCTGGGAGTATCACTGTGCTAGTGTGGGCTTTGCCAGACGTAAATTTGAAGACTTGGCAGAGGCACGCTAAATTCAGTCCCGGTAAGCTTTTCTGGCCTGAGGCAACTACGATCACCCAACCTGGAGCTGTTGCAACATTTTTGTCGAATCGCCATTGGAGCTTGAAAGGCTATTCGAAGATCTCCAATCATTTGCTCCATTTCGTGCTCGCCGAAAAGCATTCGGACATCGTCATTTGCTGCTCGTTGTCGTCGCAGCTATCAGCAAACGGTCCAGCCGTTGTGTGCTGAGTTGAAGAGCCAACAATCGGCGCACGTGGGATTAGAGATCCGTTGACTCACTCCCGCTTCCCATTGAACGGTGTCCTGCAGAAACAACGCAGCGCGACAGCTTGCAGCAGATAGCCTCAGCCAGACCGCCAGCGAGACCGCCTCTCCTCCTGTTGTGCTAGCACTGCGCTTATCCTGTGTGCGACTTTGTACCCACTTTTTACAACTTTCTTTTACTATGGATCTCGTCAACCAGTACGTCTCTTTCCACTTCACTTTCATACATACTCCAAAACCATGGGCGTCCAGCAAGAGAATCCGCGGGAGAACATGGAGAGGCGGTTCAGCCGCTCTCTGCCAACATTGACTAATACTATCGCCAGCCTCAATGATCGACTGCTATTTGCCGTGCCAAAGAAAGGCCGGCTGAATCAACAATGTCTGGACTTACTCGCTGGCTCAGATATTCAATTCCACAGACACAACAGGCTGGATATTGCTCTCGTCAAGAACCACCCTGTGGCTCTGGTCTTCCTTCCAGCTGCAGACATACCGACTTTCGTCGGAGAAGGCCGAGTGGATCTGGGAATCACCGGGCGAGACACAGTTGCCGAACATGAAGCTGTCGTGCCTGGAACGGAAAGCCACGGAATTGAGGAGATCATGGATCTCGAATTCGGACGCTGCAAACTTCAAGTTCAAGTGCCTGAGAAAGGCGATATCGAGACACCAGAACAGCTCGTTGGCAGAAATGTTGTCACTAGCTTTACTGGTCTGACCGAGGAGTACTTCCGACAACTCGAGAACAAGGGCACTCAAACCAACGGCGATGGCGAAAAGACCAAGTTGAAGACCAACGTCAAGTTCGTCGGCGGTAGTGTGGAAGCTGCTTGTGCTCTGGGTGTCGCAGATGGAATCGTGGATCTGGTGGAGTCTGGCGAGACCATGAGGGCTGCTGGGCTCAAAGCAATCGCAACAGTCGTGGAATCTACTGCTGTTCTCATCCGATCAAGACAGCCTTCAGA
>JAASLG010000315.1:0-28284 GCA_013365235.1 Cercospora sesami | reverse complement strand
CTTGCTCGCGGGCATGGGGAGCAGAAAAGGAGACAACGAGGAGAAGAAAGAGATGGTTTGGGGAGCAGGGTATATCTTATCTTGTCTTGTCTTTTAGGGCAGTACACCCGCAACCGCACACATGATACCCAGGATTCCGGAATAATGCGCTGCTTGCGGAGGTTCATGGGGCACCAATCGTGACGAATTTCGAGCATATTTTCATCGTAGCATCATCTGTATATGTATATATACCTACATGTCATCATCATCACCATACGCTGCTTTTGTCTTCTGTCGCTTTGGTCTTTTCAACCAACGGGACTACATACTATCTCTCCACAGCCGCACACGGGACCGAGTTCTTGGTCGACATACAGCAGGAACAGAACAATACTCTGTGTGCTTTCCTTTCGGTCGCGAGGTTCTTCGAGTCATAGGAGTTGCAATTCACGACAGGTCAGAAGATTTTCCTGACGGCGCACACGTCGTCGTAGAACATGAGAAGAACCTCGTCGTGGGGCGAGAGTTTCGGGACTCCTTTCCCGCCTAACTACTTTCTCGACAGAATTCTTACGATAGAAAGACTCAAACATAGAGGTTATAGGAGCGCGATTATCGTGGAAGAGAGGCCGGCGTCTTGAGCAAGGCTAAAGACAGATAAACGAGCAACTGTACGATCTCTGCGCCCTGTTTCCAAATACGATCATCCATGTCCACCTTAGGATCAGAGTTGGAGAGGAATTCACAGCAATACAAGCCGCTGTTCGGGTCAGGAAGAGGTACTAGAATGCACGGGGCGTCAATTTCACAGCCCATATCTTCCAAAGGGATGTCGACGACATGATGCTTGCGACCGACTTCTAACAAAGACACATGACATAGAACGTCGTAATGGCTGGCTGGATGAGCGCTTCCGTGTCGAATCTGTCCTACAATCGTCCAGCTGGACTATCGGATAGTACCGTCCGCGACTTCTGAGAGCTGAGTGCGAAATTGGCTCAAGAGAAGCAGAATATGGCCGATGGAGACCCAGATGGCGTGGAGGACGATGACGACTCGTTTTGCAATCGTCACCGCAATGTTCTTCAAATTCCATGTAGTCGCGGAGATCAGTAAGCAGATGCAGTAGGTTTGCAGTCCTCGCTATATTCTTGTATCAGGTAGGTACAGAGATTAGCAAATACCTGGGAAGACATTTCGAAACATTATGGGAAGGGATGACTCTGGAACTTCAAATTTCTCCGATGACCTAGTCCTATGCCGACTATTTTTCAACTACGATGGTCCTTCCCTACAGCGAGAGTACAATGCGCAAAAAACCTCACAATCCTCGAACGTCTTCCAAACTCATACCATCAACACAATCTTCACTGTCCTCCGATGCCGAAGTCACAGCAACTTCGTCGTCTGAAATAGGAGAAGGTTCGATGCCCGGCTGAAGTGCCGCCGGCGCAGACCCAGCAGCAACCTCAGCATCCCTAGCAGCGGCGGCGGCAGCAGCGAAAGGAAACCATACGTCGTCACTTGCCGACTGGACAGCGATCTTGTTCGAATCAACCTCATCGTCCGTAAGCCAAGATGACGTAGTCGAATCAGGGCTTTGAAGGTTCTCCTGGTTCGTGGCAGTGGCAGCAGCAGCTCTCAGACGAGCTTCTGCCTCCGCTTCCCGCCGTTCACGGATTCGTCTTCTTTCCATTTCGAGCCAATTGCCAGGTACTTCGCCTTGATGAATGCCATCATCAGTGGGAGCACCTGCAGGTGGTGCAGGAGTGCGCGTCTCGCAGCCCCCTACCACTGGCGGAGGGGTGGCGGCTTCTCCGTCGCGTCGTTTGCGCATGAATCGACCAACGTCATCGTGGCCGCGAGCAGTCCCTGTCAGGGTATCCGAATTCACGGCTAAGAGTCGACCTCGACTGTCGCTACGTGTTAGGCCCTCACGATGTTCGCGAACGGCCGTGACATCAGTCGGCGGTAACTCGGCCAGGGGCGGGAGATGCGATGGGCCTGCAAGTGGCTCAGCTGGTTTGGGATATGATGAAGGTGGCGGAGGCACTCCCAACTGGCCTAGCGACTCGAGACGTTGGGATGACGAATCCACAGGCTCGTTCACGCCTGAGAGGCTCGGCAGGCCATCGCTGCTCGAACTATGAGAAGGATCGACAGTGTTTGGGGGCGTGCCCGGTACTAGAAAACGTGGTATGGTGCCCCTTTTGGGGTTGGGAGGGCCCGGTGGCATGGGAATGGGCGGCGTAACACGTGGTTTTGGCACGACGTCCGGAGGCACATTGGACTCTTGACGACGCGACCGCCGTGGGTGTATCTGCTCATCCTCGCCGAAGCCAAAGCCTTGAGTAAAGTGTTGATTCTGTGCGCCTTGAAGTGGAGGTGAGGTAGACCCATCGAAAGTCCCGTACGCTGCATGGTGTCAACTTTAATCACAAAATTCTCGAGCAAAGACTGGCAACTGACCTCTGCTATCAATAGGATCTTCATCATCCTCGATGACTGAATCGCGGCGACGAAGCAGAAAGTCGCTCAGCCCTCTCATAATATTGCGGTATGTTGCAGGGTCGCTGAGGCGCCTGTACGCATTTCGCCAGGTCTCGGCTTCTACGAGGCTACGGGCGCGGGCAACAATGGCGCTGCTTGAACGCCGTAAGAACGCAGTAGCTTGCGTAGCAAGACTGCGCCTTGGCTGCTCCTGCTGCGACAGCAGTAAATCTGCCGGATCTTCACTATCCGAGCCGCCGCGGAGCACCAAGGGTCGAGAGAGCCGGGGTCCTGTCCGGGAGTCATCTGGCACCCTGGGTCTGTCCTCTTGATAATTGAGCCTTCCACGGCGATATTGTTCAGCGCTGTCAGCGTAGGCAAGGCCGCGGTGGCTGTCAGAAGCGTGGGTCGTGCTCAATTCCGAATCGCTCTCAGCAGGTTCGCTTCTTACTCTGTAGCGGTGGAGACGTTTGATGCAAGCCTTGAGACGTCCATTTGTGGCGAGAGGATGTCGTGCACGGTTAAGAAATACCTCGATGATTATCCAATCGATCAATCTGTGATGAGCTTTGCGCACAGCGCGTGAAGATCTTTCCTTCCAATCTCCCGCCCACTAGGAACCGGGAACAATGCGAACATGATCTTCGTCCGGTCGATACGAATCCCTGTGTTGGCGTAGAAGAGCTGTACGCTCGTCTGCCGCGCCATCCGAGTTGTTCGCCATGGTAGTGCGTTCCGAGTCAACGGCATCTTCATCGTCGCTGCTGTCGTGATTGATGCCCTGTCGTTTCTCTTGTTGTCGTGTGGCGTGGAATGAAGCAGCCATGCCGAGGAGAACCATCTGCAACGCTCCCGTGACCATGTAAACGAGCCAGGTGCTCCAGCCCTCCACGCCCACGCGCAGAAAGAGACTGTACGCGAACAGGAAAGCGCCAGGGGCCTGTATGATGAGCGTTCCCACACTTAAGCTCTTCAAATCTTTGATCTTCGCAGTAAAGTAGATCTGGGGCAGGTACTGTATCGCGGCAAGCACCCCAGAGACGGAACCCAGCAGATCCGCCCAGGACTGGGTGTGCTGGGGATAGCGAATGACCAGGATCAGCGATGTGAGAGCGACGACGAAAAGTGAGAGTATTATGGCGGTTCCGACAATGAGGGGATCTCGTGGGCGGCTTGGAGGCGGAGGCTTTGTCAAAGTGGCAGTTGAGGTGGAAAGCACCTCGCCGTCCTCTTCTCGCGGCGCAAAGGTGATGTATAGGAAGACGCTGGGCACAATCAGTATCGTGGAGGATGAGAAGCATGAAGGCGGTGTCATACATGATCATGAAGCAGGAGAACTGAACTGCAATCTGGAGGACTCCAAGCAGAGCAGCTCCACAAGCTCCTTCTCCGATTTCCCGGCAACAAAGCATGTCGGCCCTGCTGGTGGGAAGTGTGAGAATGTTGCCGATGGCAGCGATGCTGCTGAGCCCGCCCAAGAGGATCCACCACGGCGACAGGCCATCGCTGGACTTGCGAGAGATGATTTTGTAGTGTTGTGGTAGATAGCTGACCAAGATGCCAACGACCAAGAACGCTGCGAGTGTGACCGTGAACCAGTGAGGATGTTCGAGGGGGATGCAGTGCTCTGACAGCTTGGGTGCCATGTTTTAGTGCGGCGACAGAGCTTGTCGCAAGCCGCTGAGGACGATGAACGACGGCCTTATGAGCGACAGGCGGAAGGGAAGGTCAGGTCGACGCGTGTAGCAACAGGTGACGCGCTCGGGCGCCGGAGCGAGCCTTAGCGGAGTCAGATCCGCGACGTGGGGCTCGCTTGCCTCCAGATTTCGTGCTTCACCACGTCCTCGAGGCGAAATTGCTGGGGCGAGCAGCAGCGACACCTCGGACGCACGATGGATCAACTCCGCCTCCTCGATCTCCCGCGAGAGGCGCTGCTGCTGTATCACGCTCATCGAGTGGAAGTGCTTCTCTCCGCCGGCATTCTGCTGGCCGCGATTCGTCTGCTCGCCCATTGGAGGAGTAAGAAAGCAAAAGCGCTTCTGACGCCACCTTTGGGCTCGCCAGTCCAAGAGAAGCCATTACAGTTGGTCGATGAGAAGAAAACTGCCAGCAGTAGAATACCAGAAACACGACCAGCAGAGCCATTAAAATCGAAAGGGCCCAAACGCGTCAAAGGCGTGCGGACGGCAAAGCGTAAGGACAGTCCCATCAGGGCAGTTGATCAAATTCAGCCATATGTCTTCTACTATTCTCTTGGAGGGTCTACGCGGGCGTACGCAGAAAAACTGGCAGCGACGATTGAAGCCAATGAAAGAGTTCTGACTCCAATCGTCCACGACCTGACCGAGATCGACTACGATGACTACTTCATCTCCGCCCCTAAGCAGGCCCGTAGTGGCACCGCCGCATTCTACTACGTCCTTCTCCCATCCTACAATATCGACACCGAGTTGTCGAATTTCCTATCGCATCTCGAAGAGACCCACCACGACTTCCGAATAGACGATCAGTCGTTATCAGGTCTGGCAGGATATAGTGTCTTTGGCTTTGGAGACCGTCAAGAATGGCCGACGGAAGATGAAGGATACTGCAGTCAAGCGGTTGAGGTGGACCGGTGGATGGCCAAGCTGACTGGCAAAAAGAGAGCGTACCCTTTGGGCACGGGAGATGTGAAGGGCGACGATGCAGACATGAGACTGGAAGAATGGCGGAGGGGTGTATACCACATTATTGAAGATCTCGGGCGAGGGCGAGGGCTAGGTGTTGGAGTGCCCGGAAGTGGAGACCCTGCAGAAAGTGGCGATGAGGCCTCAGAGGATGAGGACGAAGAAACACTTTTTCCAGCCCAAACTCGAACCACAAAGCGGACAACGACAGACGATCTCGAAGACATCAAAGCGCCGATCCCGGTCGATTTCACCACCACTTCGACCAAGAAAGCCTCCCAACCAGCCGTTCCGAAAGCCATGGTGCCCAAAGAATCGCCCACTTACTCTTCCCTTACCAAACAAGGCTACACAATTGTCGGCTCACATTCTGGCGTCAAGATCTGTCGCTGGACGAAATCCGCCCTGCGCGGCCGTGGCTCTTGCTACAAGTTCTCCTTCTACGGCATCGCCTCACATCAATGTATGGAGGCCACTCCGTCATTAGCGTGTGCAAACAAGTGTGTATTCTGCTGGCGACATGGCACCAATCCGGTAGGGACGAGTTGGCGCTGGACCGTCGATCCGCCTGACGAAATTTTCCAAGGCATGACAGCTGGGCATTATCAGAAGATCAAGCAACTCCGAGGCGTGCCGGGCGTGCGAGCGGAGCGTTTTGCTGAAGGGATGCAAATCAGGCATTGTGCCCTCTCACTTGTCGGCGAACCCATCTTCTACCCACATATTAACGAGCTCCTAGGCATGCTGCACGCGAGCCACATCTCATCGTTCCTCGTATGCAACGCTCAGCACCCGGAGCAACTCGCAGCTTTGGGACCTGTGACACAACTATACGTGTCTGTTGACGCTTCCAATAAGGACGCACTTCGCAAGATCGATAGGCCCTTGCACCGAGACTACTGGGAGCGCTTCACCCAATGCATGGACATCCTACGCGAGAAGCGTCACACCCACCGCACAGTCTTCCGTCTCACTCTGGTCAAGGGTTTCAACATCGATGACGAAGCCCAAGGCTACGCAGACCTCGTACAACGTGCCCTGCCTGCATTCGTCGAAGTCAAGGGCGTCACATATTGTGGCACGTCCACCTCGAAAGGCGCAGGTCTCTCGATGCAAAACGTACCTTTCTACGAAGAAGTACAAGCCTTTGTCCTCGCACTCGAAAGAGAGCTGAAAAAGCGAGGTCTCGACTATGGCATTGGAGCCGAGCACGCGCATTCATGCTGTATTCTCCTCGCAGACAAGACGCGCTTTTGGCGCCCTCTTGGAGGGGCCGCAGAGCAAAACATCAGAACGAAGTATGAAGGTGCTGGGAGATATCACACCACCATTGATTATCCTGCTTTCTTTAGGTGTGTTGAAAGTGGACAGAAGTTTGGACCGGAGGATTATGTTTCCGAGACCCCGACTGCGGAGTGGGCGCTCTGGGGAAATGGAGGTTTCGATCCAAGAGATGAGAGGGTAGATAGAAAAGGACGGCCAAAGGAGGTTGAGGAGGTTAAGAGAGTTGCGGAAATCTGAGAAATGATGTGATGCTATGCTGAGTAGGCGATCACGAATGAATAAGTTCAGAAGCAGTCACTTCACGAAAGACTGGTGACAAATCCGAAGATGAACTCGATATGAGACCATTTTGGCAAACATATGCAACTCCCAGATAATATAGAAAGTTGGAGTCACAGCCCCATGAATGATCTCGTAGCCATCTAAAATCGTGATCTCGTTAGGTATAGTATCGACAAATCTAGTACTATTCATCCTCCCCGACACAATTGCAGGTACTGCTGCAAATGCCAATGCTTCTCGACATGCACGATCATACTCTTCGTATCTCTTTCACTTCAACACCACTATGACCAGCACCAATATTATGATCAAGATTGTAATCGTGATCCAATTCCAATTATCCCTCGCCTTTCTCGAAAACGTCGTCAACCTCTTCTGTGCTCCATGCAACTGATTGCTATGCCGATCAACTCCCCTCTCAACATCATCGAGTAATTCCACTTGCTCGTCGAGCTCATTCCCCATTTGTATCCCGAGCATGCGTTGTCTCCCTATACTTTGTCCCAAAACATCTAATTGATCATCCTGTTCGCGAAGCACTTGTTTGTGGTAGGCGTGTATTTGTTGATTGTCTAGATTATCCTGATTCGGAGCTTCTGGCTCGTCTCTGTACCTTTCCTGGTCTGCGAATAGGGCTGCGCGGTTGGCTTGCGCTTCAGCATCGTCTTCGTCTGGGTTGTCTCGGAAGCGGACGTTTCTCGATTTACTCGGTTTGGATCGTGCTGCTGCGAAGTCTGATGCTAGAGCAGGATTGTTGGCGGTTGCGCTTTCGGACGAGGGAGGCGCTGAGCCATGGAATTGTGCGTATAGTTGGTTGTATTGTTTCCGTAATCGCGCCAATTCCGAATCGTCCTCTTCTGCTTCTCCTAGATCTCGCCGTTGGGCTTCTGATTCTTCCAGTCCATCTTGCAGCTGTGACAGGGATCGCTGGATTTGGCCATCTTGTTTGCTTGGCTCGAGGTTGAGGCTTATGGCTCGTTGGCGCTCGAGGAGCGAGAGCTTTAGGTGATCGGCTAGCAGCAGCAGTTGATGAGGTGAGGTCGACATGGCGCGGTTGTGGTGGAGGATTGGCGAGCGCCCGCAGAGCTCCAATCTGGACTCTGTTACGCCGTCCGAGGTGATGCCTGCATGCGGAGGCGCAAGTGCTCGTGCGCAGTGTTTCAACTCGCAGTCGAGGCCGGAATGCGATACACTTAGGGTCGAGATACGGCTTTTGGCGACTGCAGTCTGGTGGGCGATGAACAAGATTCGGGGGCGATTCCTGATTGTATCCGCAATGCGACAGGACGGTAGTGCGACAGATTGGGTCAAGGGCTGGTCGAGTGAAGATGTCAACAGGCAGCGGATCTGCGAGGGACAGATGCACGTGAGAAAGCGATCGTCGGACCGGGGTGCGAGGCGGCTGTGGCTTGAGCTCCACCGCGACACCTCGAAATAGCGGCGGTGCCAGTGGATGAGGAGGGCGAGGACGCGGTGGTAGCACAGCAGGCCACTTCTTCCCAGCTACCCATATTGCAGCTGGCCAGAGCATCGATGTAGCTCGAACTCCATGCCAACACCCGTCTGCTGCGCTCGTCTGCACATGCTCGGGGGACGGGCGCTGCAGCAGTCGATCGAAGCATAAATCGGCATACCGTGCACGCACAGGACATGGAGATGAGCCCTAACGAGCCCTCTCATTTGCATGTCGTGTCGTGAGTTTGCACTTCAGACACTCGTTCCGCGTGTCCGGGTTCGCGCATCATTTCGCTCCAGGCATGCCTCTGCCGGGAAGTCGATGCATCTGCTAAACCGGCACTGCTGACTCCATCCGACATATTCGGGAAGCACGCCATCACCGGCCTCGTTCCTCACTCCTCCCCATTCTCCCTCGTTCAGTCTGTCTACCACGGTTGGCTCTCGACGCGGGCGTCGCCAGTCTGCTGTCGTGCACAGAACGCAGCAAGGAGTGATTTGCGCTGACGACGATCATTCGGATCGCCCCTACCCACGCTAGCGGCGGCTGCTAGACCTCCCTCCATCCTCTGGGTTTCAGACATGTCACGACCTCTCTTCTTCAGATCGGCCCGCCGTGCTCCTCAGCAGACCACCTCCACGCAGTCGCATAGCAGAGCCGTGTCCCACGGTGGTGCAAACTTGGACTCCGGAGCCGCGGATGTGGGGGCGACCATGCAGCGAAGCGCATCGACCAGCACAGGCGCCATGTCCTCCTCCATGGCGAGGCTGGAGCGACGGAGGAACATGGAAGAACGCAATTTTCTGAAATCAAAGGCGCGCTCGCAAAACCTCAACCCGCCTGTGGATTTGCGCCTCCTGGACTATGTTGCCACCCCAGACGATAACCTCACGTGCCCCATCTGCCGATGTCCCTTCGTGGACCCCGTCGTGCTGGCCGAGTGCGATCACTACTTCTGTCGAGACTGCATACGACAAACATGGTCGCTGGTGACCACGTACAACCCGCTCGCTGCGAAAGGCGATTGCCCGACATGCCGGACGCCAGCTAAGCTCGGACCGCGATCGGCAACGAGCAAGATCTTGATTAATATCGTCGATGATTTGCTCGTCAAATGCCCCAAGACTGACGAGGGCTGCCCTGTTGAGGTCAAGCGCGGAGAAGTGCAGGATCACATCTCCATATACTGTGGCTACGCCATGATCGAATGCCCCAAGGATAATTGCGAGTTGCCGGTCCGGCGCAAAGACTCCAAGCAAGGCTGTCTGCACTTCCCCGTCAGCTGCGTGGCATGCCGTGAGGAGATGCAGCAGTGCACCTTGGAATCTCACTGGAAGACTCAATGCCCTGATCGCAAGACATCTTGCGATTTGTGCAAAGAAGAAGTCTACTACCGCAACTTGTCTGAGCACAAAACGACCCAATGCTCTGCCAATGTCATCCCTTGTCCCGGGAAAGCGCTTGGCTGTACAAGTCGAAACATGAAATCGCAAGCGGATGTCCACTCTAGAAATTGCACTTTTGCGAAAATGGCTCCGCTCTTCACCATGATGATTCAGCGGTTCGACGAGCAGGAGGCCGCCCAAAAAGAAATGAGTCGAAAGTTGGAAGTGCTACAAAATGGATTTGATTCGATGCAAAACATCCTGTACACGAGTTCGCCCAACCCGGACCGCACGAGCGCCGACTCAAGCTCAATACCACTTCTGCGACCGCAGGGACGGAGCAGTCCTGATACGATCAATGACCTAGTCTCCCCGTTGCGAGCCAACAACTTTGAGATCGATTTCGACACAGCAGCCAGATCACCACGCACTGGTCGCCGGTCATCTCGAGAAACCTCGCCGCGTCAGCTGCCTGAAGTACCAGGGCCTCGTCCCATGGATATACCTGAGCCTTTCACCTCGGACTTCGATCTCGCATCCCCCTTCCCACCTCCTGCCACCAACGGTCCCTACGCTTCTCCCCTCCACCATCTCCTATCCATGCACGAGAGCCTCCGAGACGAAATGTCCCGCATAAGCACCGCTCTCTCCGAAGTGGACGGCCGACATCAAATGCAAACTCTCAATGAGAACCTACGCACACGCGAGGAAATCTCCTATCTCACAGCACAAGTCGCGGGTCTCAGTCGACAAGTCCATTGGCTGACATCTGCTCAACTCCAGCGGCAAACTCGGAGCGCCACCCCAGGATCGTCGGGCGAAGCAGGTCCGAGTGTCGGCGCAGCCATTTCCTCTGCTGTGCAGGGTGCCGCGAGGATGGTGAGTGGCGGTGCTGCGGCTGCTGCGCCCAGAGAGCCTGGCATGCCTCCCATGCCTGTGCGGAGAGGTACCAACGAGGAGGGCAGGACGAAGCTCTGAACCCTACCTCGACCGTTGGAATCTGGAACGAAGCAAAATTCAAAAAGCCAATCTCACAAAACCACGCGGCAAAACTCGCTCGCGTCAGCCGAAGCTTTTTCTTTGTGGTTTTCGATTGTCATGATCTTTCTAAGCGAAGGCGTTGTCGCGTCGGGCGGCTGTTTTTTAGAATGCTCACACTTTCTTAATATTCTGCTTTTGCGATATCCCCATAGCTATTTACGAATGAAACGAACATGGGTACGGAGGACAGCGTGGCGAGATTACCAAGGAGGGAAGTGCGGGATTTGTTGCGATGTCCTCTGTGGCAAGCGAGAAAAGTGGGCAATGTAGGACTAAGCGAACAATGAGTAATCCACCGATGCCATCTGTTGCAAGCATAATTTCCACATACCGTTGCCAAGTGTCATGCAGGGTATCTGTGCTGTACGATTCATGTGCCCGTGTACTTTGCTGCTATGGACCTACGGAGGATGGGATCGACAGGGTCAACCGTCCACGAAGTTTATCTGAACGCGTCTTGCGGAGACGCGTCGTTTGCTCTCCAGCTTCACAACTGGGAATTTTGCAAACATGAGCATTTTATGGAACTGTCGGTGCGAGGCAAGAGATGAGACTCACGAAGCAGTAGTATATAGATTCTCGAATGCTGGCCAAAATGCTTGCGATCAAATCTTGAGGCGATATTCTAGTCTGATAGCTGATTTCTGAAGAGAGAAATTTTGGCACGCTTTTGCCTTGTATGCGGTATGCCGTGGCGTCTTGGGCAGTGAAGCGATGTTGGCGAGGCCACTAAGTCTCTATAGCTTGCTAGCACGTCGCTGCTAATCCACATCATTCGTCAGCTATACAGCTGCATGCAGCTCATCCAGCCGCACCTCAATAGATGGCGTGGTATCTTTGGTTTTTTGCACTTGCCCGATAGAGTCATCACTTCGTTGCTGTGCGACAAATTTTTGATATCTTGACTTTAATACAAGACAGAATGGGCTCACAACCTGGAATCGTTTTGTACGAGAACGAGTCGTATTTGATCCGCCCTGCTGTCAATACCGACGAATTTCGAAAAGTATGGTGGGGTTTCATGCAAACTCTTGGCTGGGTAAGTTGGATCGACACAAGCCACGAACTGTGTGTAAATGTCTAAACGGCGACTGTGATGCCAGAATCGTGGATACTATGATTTGGACACATACATGAATCCGAGTCGCGGATATGGAATGATTCTGCTTATCGAGAAAGCATCCAATACACCGGTCGGTCATGTGGCTGGCATTGTGAACAAAAATTCTACCGGATGGGTGTCGATGTTCATTATTGACGATCGTCATCGAGGGAAAGGACTTGGTCGAGAGTTGTTCAAGGCTGCCGAGTATGATTTGGCTCGCAATGGAGTGCAATGTATTGGCCTTGATGGAGTAGTTGAGCAGAAGCAGACTTGTGAGTTGACGAACTCAATGGAGGAAGATCTTGTAACTGACTTCATACAGATGAGCGCCGCAAGTTTGTGTCATCGCCCTTAGGGAACATTCGCATAATGGTCCGGCCATTGCTTGAGAAGGATCCGGTGCCCAGGCCACAGCTTCCAGAGGGCTCGCAGATCATGGACATTCGCGATATACCGTCAGAGATCTTCACTGAGCACGAGCTGAGTATCACTGGCTTTGAGAGGCCCGCATTGTGGTCGGACGAACACTTGTTCCACCGCCCGGGCGTACAAGGCGTTGCGCTGGTATCGACATCTGAGCCAACATCGGCAAAGGACATTGTCGCCTGCGCCGTCAATAGAAGGTGTTCCGGAGGGATACGCATAGGCCCCGTATATGCGACAGACTCAGCAGCCGCACGAGTAATCTTGGTTGCTACCATGGAATTGGCCAGGGCCGAAGCTATTCGAAGCGTGCCGCTACCAAATGAGGAGATGAACGACTTCACCGCAGAGCAAATTACAAAGCGAGCAACACTTGTGTCCGAAGTATGGGGTGGCAATGCTGATGCCGTTAATTTGTTTAGCGATCTTGGGTGGAAGCCGGCAGGTGTCGATTACTATCGCATGTGGGTTGATGGAAATGCCACACCAGAGCAGAGCAAAGATGGAGCGGCCGAGAAAAGCGTCTTTGCGATATTCGATGCGGCAATGGGCTGATCGACGAAGATCCCACAGATGCGAAGATGTTGTGCTGTAGATACGCGGCGTGGCAGTTCCTCTTGCCAAATAGCAGCAGCGGCGGTAGTTGTCTCAACTGCCAGTACTCTGACTTGTGTCTGATGGCCTTATTTCCTCAATTTCTTCTATCCAGGTTTCGAAGGCCATACTGCCAGCACGAACAGCTCGAACAGGTCTGGTCTGCTTGTCCAAGTTCGATTGTTGCTCATCAAGAGGGACTTGTGCTGGCACCCAGTGCTGAGGATGCTCGAGTGGAGCTTCGCCATCAGGTCTCAATTCAACTGCAATTGTGAAAGTGCAACCATCTGGCAGCTTCTTCATATCGGCTCCACAATTCGATAATCGGCTCATAGTCGCTCGCATCTGCTCTTCAAGATCAACGAGTGGCAATACAGGCATGTCGGGTCCATCTGCCGCCTCCAGAGGCACATTGTGCTCACTCTCGGAAACGACGGGAAACCGCGAAACGTCGAAGACTACTCGTTCAAGCGGCTTGTTTTGCTTGCTGTAGATAACTACCGCCACCAGTTCGGCATTTCCTTTGAGGATCTCTTCCTCGACAGCATTGACGGCATCATTGATCCATTCACAGACCTTTGGATGTCTGCTCTGCCGCACAGCGAAGTTGTACTTTTTCGCCGAAATGAACGATGTCTTTGGGTAGATGCCTCGCTCGTACAGTATGGTGTGAATGGCTACTGTGAGGAAATCGGTGAAAGCTGTCACGAAAGTGAGGAAAGTAGCCGACTCTGTGGCCATTCTTGCAAGTTCGGGCAAGTATCTAGACAAGCTGTTAGTTGACGTGAAGACGTTTCATGTTGGTATGGCCTCCGATGGTTGTTGTTGCTTCGAGACGCGGAGCGGGCAATGACGCGACGCGCCCGCGAAACGCCAAGGCCGAAGAAAACCCGGGTGTGTTTTGGACAGCGACGTTGTTTTGAAGGAGCAAACGGTCACTTCTTGCTCGACCTCACTGACGCGCCTGCACAGTGGCCGATCACCCTCAACAACATCTGCACGCTCTTGGAACTGGAAGCGCGCAATCCCACTGGCGATCCGGTATCGGCTCGAATTCAACGCGATCCATTCACTTGGAGTCATCGGAGTAGCGTGGAATACAATTCCAGCGCGGCGGGGCTTCCCAATTCCTTTGGCAGCAGGTCCACGGCACATATCTGCATGTTGCACGAGAACTCCCGGCACTAGCAACAACGCCACACGCCATGGAGGAGCAGCTGGTACGCCTGCTGACTGAGACACAATCGCCGCAGGAGGGGCCACGAAAGAATGCCGAGTATCAGCTGAAGGAGCTCTATTCCAACCCAGATCTGCCTGTCGGCCTGCTCTCGATCGGAGCTCATAATGATGTGCCCCAGGACGTTCGACAGGCGGCTCTGCTGGTGCTGAAGAACTTTGTGTTGGCCTGCTGGTCAACTCAATTCGACGAGTTCGTTGGCCCACCTTTTGTGGATGAGCAGAGAAAGTCACAGATTAGGCAAAAGTTGCTCGAACTTTCTACCAGCAGCCGCGATGAGAGGAAGATCAAGAGTGCGGCTAGTCTTGTGGTCAGCAAGATTGCCACAGCAGACTTTCCCGATGACTGGCCGGATCTGCTGCAGAACGTCATGAGCGTTGTGTCCACTGGAGTTGACAGCCAATTACATGGTGCCTTGAAAGTGCTCAATGAACTTGTGGACGATTGCTTCAACGAAGAGCAGTTTTTCAAAATCGGACGCGATCTGGTCAAAGTCGTCTACGATGTGGCTACAAACACTACGCGAAAACCGACACTCCGAGCTCTTGCGGTGTCCGTGCTCCGATCAACTTTCGACATCCTTGAAATGGTGATGGAAGACCACAAAGCTGCGGTCAAATCGTTCGCAGAAGAGAATTTGGCTGGTTGGCTTCCATTCTTCATCGATACACTGAAGTCGCCGCTGCCGTCACCTCCTCCAGAAGGCTCGGAGAGAAGTAATCCAGAGGCCGCAGAGCAATACAGAGGTTCTGTCGCTCTGAAGCTGCAAATCGTCAAGAGTCTCATGCGACTCCGAACACTGTTCCCGCAGATGTTGTCTCCACACAGCCCGGCTCTCTTCTCGGCCACTTGGCACGAGCTTTCAACACTGCAGGCTCAGTATTACGAGATGTACATTGAAGACGATCGCCAGGGTCGATTGGAAGATGCCGATGGACTCCCTTATACGCTGGACTTCTTAGTGCTGGAGGAGCTCGATTTCCTGCAGGCATGTTTGCGTGCACCTCCTGTGCGAAAAGAGCTCGAGCAGCAATTGCAGTCTGGTGCTGCTACCTGGATCATCGACATGATGAAAGTTGCTGTCGCATACGCACAGATTACCACTGAGGAAGAGGGTCTTTGGGACATTGACGTAAACGTTTTCTTGTCCGAAGAGGTGAATGTCACTGCAAACTATACTCCGCGGTCCGCCTGCGGCGATCTGGTCATCAAGCTTGGCGAATGGCTCAACAATGCCACAGTGGAAGGCCTCCTTACCTACACGCGTACGCTTTACTCCGAGAGCGCAGGCTGGAAGATGAAAGAGGCTGCGCTATACTTGCTCAATCAGCTGCTGGGCGACTTCCAGGATGTTGAGAAGCAAATAGGGCCCGAATCTGCAAACGGATACGTCGATTTCATCAAGCACGCGATGCAAGAAGAGCCAGTGTTCCTTCGAGCGAGAGGATACCTGGTCGCAGGAAGCCTTACGAGAACGTCTGGGAATGCTTTGCAAGCTGTTGCGGCTTCTTTCATGGAAGCATCCCTGCAGGCAATTGCCAACGACGAGTCAGAAATTGTCAAGGTCTCGTGCATCCGCGCGTTGCAGTACTATCTCGCAGCACTGCCTTCTTCGGTGACGATCCAGAGACAGCCTGATATTGTGGCATCGCTATCCAACTTCCTCAATACACAGGACCTGAGTGATCTCGATGACAGCGATGATCTTCTCATCACCATCATTGAGACCCTACGCGATGCCATCATGCTCGACACGCGGACATGTCTGGTCGGTGGTGGACTGGACCTCCTTTTCACAGTTGCCAGCAAAGGCGCAGCCAATTTCCAGATCGCCCTCCTGGTCACGGAGACATTCGAAGATATTGCTGAGACAATTGCGGAAGCCGGACCAGAAGCGTACGCGCAGCTTGCACAAAAGGTTCTGCCGTCCCTCATGGGAGCCTTTGACGTTGCATCATTGACAGAGGAGAATGCTTTGGCGAACCTTGCCGCGGAGCTGTTGGCGGTTATGGCTGACCATGGTTCAAGACCACTGCCTCAAGGCTTTGTCAACACAGTCATGCCACGCCTGAACCGACTGCTGCTCGGATTCCAGGATGACGAGCTCCTGAAATCGGCCACCGCAGCGGTGAGACACATGCTCCGACACGATCCTGACCAAGTATTCAACTTTCATGATCAGGACGGGAAAGGTGGCTTGGAGATCGTGCTGGTCATCATCGATCGCTTGCTTAACCCCTCCGTTGATGACCACGGAGCTGCGGAAGTCGGAGGTCTTGCGGCGGAAGTTGTGGAGAAGGCAGGCTCTGAGAAGTTGGGGCCTTATCTCACGCAATTGCTACAGGCTGTTGCAGTGCGTCTCGGCACTGCAACGCAGGCCCAGTTCATCCAGAGTCTAATTTTGGTATTCGCTCGGCTATCACTCATCTCTGCTGTTGAAGTCGTCTCTTTCCTGGCAGATATTCGTATTGGTGATCAGAGTGGTTTGCAAGTGGTCATGAGCAAGTGGCTGGAGAATTCGATCAACTTCGCTGGATACGACGACATTCGTCAAAAGTAAGTCTTCCCTCTTATCGTACCTCCCTAGTTCACGCTACTGACACTCCTTAGTATCGTGGCACTATCCAAGCTCTACGAGCTCAATGACCCACGCCTTGCCGAAGTGCAAGTGAAAGGAGACCTGATCGTGCCCAAATGCGACCGCATCATGACTCGCTCTCGTGCCCGACAGCAACCAGACCAATATACTATCATCCCAGCACAACTCAAAATCATCAAGGTCCTGGTAGAAGAACTCCTCTCGGCGTCTGGGCCCAATCGAGCCCTTGATGCTGCAGCTGCAGCCGATCTCGACGATGACGACGAGGACGGGGATTGGGAAGACGATGCGAACGACTTTTTGGATCTGGGTGCCGGTATGACGAAGTCACAATTGATGGCTTATGCCGCGGAAGACGGACCTTCGATCAACCGGGGCCGAGACGATGAGACTCAAACGTTTCTGGAGAATTTCTTCCGACAGCAGGCGCAGAACCCAGCGTTTGCAAATGTGTTCAGCTCGTTGACACCGGAGGAGCAGGAGAAGTTAAGAGGTATGAGCGCCTCGTGAGATTTGATGAACGGCTACGGGATGAAATAACGAGTTTATGCACGTCAGAGCTGGCGAGAGATTGCAAATTAGCATGGATGAGATCAGCGTGGCATGTAGATGTAGAGACGTGGCATTGAGGAGACGAGCATGAGACGACGCGTGTGCACGATCGACTGTGCATATGCCTTTTCGCCATACCAAAACAATAATGGTTACTGCTTATCGTCCCCTACGTCCAACCAACCTCAGGCTCGGCTTCAGCAATAGTGTGATGACCTCGCTTCGAGTCAAATCGATGCAGGTAGGCTCGCGTTTTGCTTACTGGCAGTACGGTTAGCGCTACATCTTGGCCTGCCTGGTCTAGACATACAAGACAGCCTGCGAAGCAAAAATTGACAAGCTCAGTATAGGCCACATACCGTCTAGAAATCGGCTTCTGGCCTATCTCACTCATCTACTCTGCTCGGTGACCTGCTGAACTACTTGAGATACTCAGCAACAGGCTTCATCCAATTGGCCTCCTCCGTCAACCAAACAGCTGCTGCCTCGATTTTGAGAGCTGCCTGATGAAGTTCTTCAATGCTGAGAACCGCTCCCCGTAAGTGCAACACTACTTCATCACCTTCAAGTCGTCTACGAAGAGCACAATTGTTGGCAAACGGTGGAGCTGTAACACTGAAGACAGCGTCAACTACTTTTATGTTGCGGAACGCCGCTGGTCCAGAAGCCATTTCCACTCCTAACCAGTTGAAAAAGCATGTCGAAGCTGCGGTTGGAAAGAACGCAGCAGAGTCGGGATCCAGTGACTTCATGATTTCCGTCCATGGTGCGGCCGCGTAGGTGTGCTGCAAGTTTTGTTCCTCTTGTAATCGTAGCAAAAAGTCGATCGTCTGTTCCTCCGAGCCCGGCTGTATGAGGTTCATGATGAGCTGAAAAGTTTGACCGCTCACATCGCTGGCCCGTAGTTGAGTGGCAGAGTCGAGAACAGACTTCGGTAAGAAGGGAAATCGGTCACGGCCTGCTTCAACATGGGAAAAGACGGCGTGCGTATGTCCAGTCTGGCGGAGCAGAAACAACGCAGTCGCAGCTTTGAGGACTAATGAAGGTGCGAGGCCCTTGTAGACCGCACAGAGATGCTGTACGGGTTGAGCAGAGAAAGTATGAATGTAGCCATCTCGCTTCTCGTCTTGCAGTACAAGCTCCTTGCTCAAGGATGGCCAGAGGTGCTCCTGATGACGGAACAAATGCTGCAGCTTCTCCGCGTGGTACTCGATGGCTGTTCGCGCAGTGACTGAGTCGCGCAAAGCGAAAAGGGTTTCGCAGTAAGCCTGGTATGATACATGTGGTGAGAGTGCGATATCGGATCCAAGTGCTTGGTCAAGATCATCATTGACCAAGGACGCGAAAGTGGCATCGGTTACGGCATGATGCACTGGGAGATTCTTAGTGTTCGAACATCAGCCTATAAATCTCGTGGCTTACTGTTATGTATCAACGCGGCACACTGAGTCTCTTCACAATAGAATATTGTTGCGCCCACCAATGGCCCTGGTAGCTGAGGGTGATTTTGGTCAGCTTGTACCATAGTCGTCAGCTGATCAAGACGTTTGACTATGCCGCCATCGCGGACGAGATTGGCTAAAGACTTGCCATTGTGCTTCACCGTAACATGCAGAGCTAGTTCTGGTCCAAGCAGGTCTTCGTCAAAAACTATGAATGATGCGAGCATCGAATTGTTCGCCCATAATCGCAGGAGTGCAGCGCGAAGACTCTGCGAACGGTCAGTTTGTTCGAAATTGTGCTCATTACGGTTTACTTACCTCGACAGTATGCCCTCGTGTGAGAAACAAGACCTTAAAGCTCCACTTATCTAGAGTTCCGTCCTGCACCAATACACGAGTGAAGTCGTATGCCGGAAACACGGCCCTCACGTCAGTCCAGTTCAGACCATGATTTGAAATGGTATGCTCAACGGCCTCTTTTACTGTGCTGAAGGCGATTCTACCGCCTGCCAGAAAAATCATGTCTTTGGCGGTCAACGAATGTTCAGACGACGAGCTAGTTGTCGGACTTATACTGAGAACTGTGTTGGGTGAAAGCGCCTGTTGCTCTAGCACACTCACAAGGGAGCCCACGGTTGGAGTGCCCACCAGTTGCTCCATACTCAGTCGAAGGCCTGTCTCCTTTGCGATCCTGTTCATCAATCGCATAAGCATTATGCTGTCCACAAGTTCTGAGAGCTCAGTCGTTGGCGAAATACTGTCAACGGGAATCCCGGTTGTCCTCGCAATTACAGAAATCAATTTCATAAGGAGAGAGCCGCTACCAGATTGCCGCGGTCTCTCTTTCCGAGCCCTCTGGTTGACAAGGTCCTTGAGCTTCGATTTTTGGACCTTTCCAAGTGCTGTTCGAGGGTAGTCATTTATGCCAAGATCTTTCAATGTTATCACGTCGTCCAATGCGAATAACTGGCCAAGGTTTTGTGAAACGACTCTCTTAATTGATGCAGCCATGGGCGGATCCAGGGTTCTACTCACGACCGCAATTGGTAATTCGCCTGCAACCTCATCGAGTAGTCCTACTATATGCAGCTCCACGTCCTTCAATTCCGTTAGCTCCCTTGCGACACAGGCTTCGATAGCCGAAGATGAGATATTGACTCCGCCTCGGATGATCATTTCCTTGTATCTGCCAATATAGTAGATTCTCTTCTCAGAGTCCATGGTGACCATGTCGCCAGTTGCTAACCATCTTCTCTGACCTTCGGCATAGAAATTTGGGCTCTTGGACTGACCAAGGTATCCGTGTATGAGGCCTGGTCCAGTGAAGTGCAACTCACCTGGCATACCCAAAGGGACAGGATATGTGCTTTCAGGTTCGCATACTTTGACCTCACAGCCAGGTAGGCAGCGCCCTATGGTCATGGTATTGTGCTCATTGTGAGCAGATTCGCAGACCAGTCCGCTCGAGAACACAGCCTGCTCTGTCATGCCGCCCAAAACTTCAACGCCATGAGCTCCTAGATGATCGATGCATGCACGTACAACCTGTGGACTGACACCCGCTCCACCAAGCCCGACAGTCCTCAGACTCGCTGACTCATTGGATGATCCAGCTTTGGCACCCACGAGGGCGTGAATCATAGTTGGTACTCCCATGAAGTGTGTGACGGACTCTTCTCTAGCTGCAGCAGAGAATTGTTGCGGCTCGAAAGCTTCTCCGGGGAAAACAACAGTAGCGCCTGAGCAGAGCGCGAGAAGAGCGCTGGCATACCACATGAGGTGATTGTTAGGTGCAACGACTGCACACACACTGCCATGCGTCGCACGAGCCGCGCGAATATCCTTGGTGCCTGCAGCCAGCATCGCTTGCCACGATGACAGTCCATGAGGATGATCCAACTGACACCCTTTTGGCAAGTCTGTAGTACCGCTTGTAAAGAGGATCATCCGATCATCACTTGATACCGTCAGCACTTGGTCGCTTCTAGAGGAGGTTGGCGTATTTGTGCCAAGGCCAAGTATGGTTCCAAACGAGAGCCAGTCGTCGAGGTTGTGCTCTTCGACCACAATCTTGATTGCAGAGCGCAGCTCCGTATAAGACTCAACTTCTCGGGCTATTACGTACGATCCAGCAATGATTACGCCTCCATCGGATGCGCTTTGGCGTAAGGCAGTGCCAATCATGTGCCTCAACTCTCTTGTGTTAGCCAAATTGCGAGAGTTCAAAGGCACCAGTGTACAGCCCAAACTCCATGCCGCCCAAAGGCTCAAGACGAACTCGGCACGATTGGGCAAGAACGTGAAGACAATTGTGCCAGAGCCGATTCCGCGAGCTGTCATCCCCGCTGCCAATCGCCCTCCAGTGGTCTTGAGTGTTCTGTAGGTCCACCTTAGATGATTGCAATGAGATCTCGATGTAGCAGGAATGCTTGCAATGTGGTATAAGTTGCTCGGCTGATGCATTGAGACAAGGGCAAGGCTGTCGGGGTACCTGGATGCTGCTCCAAGTAGGCTCTCCCAGCAGCTGGGATATGACTCTGGCAAGCTAGCACCCACATCATGACTTAATTTGTCGAGTTCGCGTTCCATCGCCGCAGACATGTTTTGAGACATTGCATGGAGTTGCGTGTATGCAAGGTCAACTGAACGTGCATCGGCGGAGTTTTGTACGTCATGTGGTAGTGCGATCGCTTTTCTTCAACACAGTGCTGCTTCAGCTCGCTCCAGCTCCTTCCGCCCCATACGGCTAGCTTGACGCTAGTTCTACTCTATGCACGCAGAGGGCTGAAATGTAAGCAAGAGAGGACGCTGCGGAAAGCCATGACGACTCAGAATTCCTCCAGCACAAACACGATGCATGGAATCGGGCGAATCTCGATTACCATTGACTTGTCTATGCGTGGCTGGCGACGAAGTGGTATCCATCGGTGGAAGCCACCAGTCCGAAATTGCAACTGAGCTCCACGGGTCCAATTGATTTTGGCACAGAAAGGCCGGATATCGTTCTTGAAATACAGGTCATCGTAAGTGCAAACAAGAAGTGTCATCGTCATCAAGGTTGTTGTAGAAGTTGCGCTTCAAAGAGAAGTGGTGGCAAGCTTTCCAACACCAAGGCTCCTGCCTCAGGCACTACATCGAAACTGTATATTGCCAAACGTCTCCTAGCATGCTTCTTGATTGACCTCGCATCGGGCATTCAATTGAAAATCCCGCAAGACAATATTGAGAGACACGCAAGGTATAATTCGTTCCGTGATTCGGACTCAGAGGCACAGCCGACTTCTTTGACAAGATGCATCCGATCATTTCGCTTTCTTGTGTCCCTTTTGACAGCACCATTGACCGTGTAAGTCATTACCAGCCTGAATCCACATCTGGTAGCGGCAAGCTCGTGGCAGAAACCATCATTTGTGGCGGATTGCTGGTTTTCCCGGCCGTGGGCGATTATTCTTGAAGTTTTTCACAGCTGTTTCCACAACATTGGTACAGTCAAAGGTTAAGTCGTCAGCCCTACTGACGCTTGATCACAACAAAGCCGGGGTGTGCCGCGAATGAGCAGAACCAGCTATTGCTTGCTTTCCTGATCCACTGCGCACGACTGAGTGGTCAGCGATTGTTTCGATGCATTTTGCCTTGGTTTCCCACTTCTTGTAGCTGGCAAGAAAGCTCAGCCTGCGACGAAACTTTTGCACCATATAGTCGTTTTTGGGCCAGGTTCATACGAGCCCTGTTGGAGGAGGATCTTTTCCCGTGCCAGAACTCCATGCGTCAAGATTGGAACCCCACAGCCTATATAGGGGAATCCAGAACCTCACATGCTGACGATCCTCGTTGGTAACGTGGCTGAGTCATTAAGTCGTGAGAGATCGTGTGCTTGATCCGAGATCGCTGTCTTCTAACACGAGGGATGAGGCTCTCTGGTTAAGCAGCCAGATTATCTTCAATCAATTACTGGCGATGGTTCGCTTTGCATTCGAATTCTCGACTTTTTCGCCAAGCGACCAAAAGCAGTCGTTGTGAGGGTCTCATCATGATTAATGCTGTCCATAACTTGTACATGTTTGAGGTTATGGAAACTACCCAGCATCAGTACAATCTCAGCGTAAAATGTCCGTAGCCAGAGTTAACAACATCACGATATCATGCAGGAAACTACATGCCCCCCTTCACTGCAGCTTTTTCAACACCTCGACCCCTAGACCCAAGACTTCTTGGCTTTTGGTTGCCCTCAATGCGTTCTTCAGTCCCTCCACCATGCCCTTCTCCTTTAAGATCTTCGACCCCCTCTCTCCAATCTCACCGGGAGCAGTCACCAAGTTCAGCACACACGCGAAACCCCGATGTCTCATCTCATCACTTTCGTCATCCTCACACATTCCGACAACCAACTCCACGCCCTTTCCATGATTCAACACAGCGGTAACAGCGCTGTCCCACTCTGTCAACATCGCCAAAGCTCCTCCAGCAGCTCGGCGCGTAGCGAGGTCCTCCGCGTCTGTAAGAGCGAGTAGTACGTGCAATCTCCTATTCGCATCCTTCGAGCCGTCGGCATACTTGGCTACGCCAGCAGGAGAAGCCATGAGATTGCAGATCAGTTCCACACTAGCGCGAGCCACGAGAGTATTGCTCGAAAAGAGAAGATCCTCCAGACGCTCAAACGCTGCAGATCTGAGAAGCAGATCTCTTGCTGTGGAGTCCTCCATGGAAGCGAGATTCGTCAAGGCGAGAAGAGCTTCGAATGTAGGTAGAAGGTCGCGTTGTTCGGCATCGGTATCGTAAGTCAAAAGCGGGATAAGCGAGCTCACGGCCGTACTGACGGGCAAAGCAGCGGAGAAGACGTGCGCAGGGTTGACAGAAATGAGAAGACGCGCGAGAGCATGAGAGGCGTTGCGGTCGATGATAGAGGCTTCGGAGGAGGACTTGTCGGTTTTGGCGATTCGTTCTCGGATCTGGAGTAGTAGCTTGACAGAGCCCTGAGAGACCATCTTGGTGCGGTGTTTTTGTTCTTTGGCAAGCGCGAGCAGGGTTCGTACGACCATGGCGATGTTGGTTGGCGAGCTGGTTTGTTTGCAGCTGGCCACAAGCGCTGGAACAATATCGGCATCGAGCAGCTTTTTGGCTCGGCCCGTGACAAAAGTGTCATTGTCGAGAGGGTCGTCTGCGGCTTGCTTTTGCTGATTCGCGTATGCCTTGAGTTGCTCGATCTTCTTCTGCTCTGCTGTTTTAGGCGGTCGGTAAGTGGTCAAGTTCGAGAAGATTGTCAAACATCCGAATGCAGCAGTTGGTCGATCTGTAAGTGCCGAGATCAGCTGTTTCAATAAAGCCGCATTGCAAACGATGTCTTCCTTGACTTTAGGTTGTAATGTGGTGTAGGCCAGTCCTTCGATCGCTTGATCTTTGTTCGTCTCACTGACGAGGACTAGATCTGCCAGCTTGGCTGTCACCTCTTCCGATGATTCGGCATTGATCTTTGCCAGCACCAGAGATGCTAGAGCTTGGTGCTTTCCCTCAGCCTCATCGGAAAGGTTACGCAACCACGGCGAGCAGTAACGATCAATGGCTTCGCGACACGGCTTGTCTACACACGCCGCGCTCAGCAGTTCGAGAGCTGCCACTTCGAGTGTCGCGCTCTTCCTGCTCTTCGTTAGTTCGTCTTGACAGGCGTACCTTCCCGGTTCCCTGCTCACCGTTTTCCTTGACTGCCTGACTCGAAATTTCTCTCGAGGTTGGGCACGAGTTGTTGCACAAAACCATCAGTCATGAAGAGCTGTGCTGCCACAGCAGGTATCATGGGAAAGACGGCCGCGGCCGAAGAGAAGGCAATGATGAAATCATCAATCGTCTGCTTGTTTACTCTCGCAGCCAAGTACTGCCCGAACAGCTGCTCTCCTTTCTCTTTGGTCGTTTCGAGGACTTTGGAGGTGGCCAACATCGCCTGACTTCGCAAAGGCTGTTCGAGACGAATGTCTAAACTGTCCAAAATGATCTCGAAGACATCGAGATCAATGAGAGGCTCGACAGTTTTGGGAGCAAGTGCAACGAGCCTTGCCACGACTTGCATCAGCCGCTCAGGATACTCAATATCGACATCGATGAGTTTCGCGATGCACAGCCGGAACAGATCTCGCTGAGCTTTGACCTGGTCATTTTTCGATGCCCAGAGTGTGTCGTTCAGTGGGATTGTGCTGAATGCTTTGAGACTTTCCGGTCCTCGTTCATAGAGCTGGTTGTAGAGCTCTGTCACAGGATTCTGGAACTTCGCGGCGAGCAGCTGCTGTACATCTCTGCTGCGATATATGAAAGTCCCAGTGAGGGTATCGAGTAGATCAAGCTGTTTTGAACAACTCAGAACCAGGTCGAAAGCTCGCTCAGCATCGTCCTTGGGAAGTTGTTTCTGCCGCAGGGCATGCAGTGCCTTCTCGCCATCGCTTTCCGGCCCGCTGCCTAGATAGCTTTCGATGAGTTGAAGCGCATCACCGGTCCTTTCTCGCTTTTCCAAGGCCACCAGGGCATCTTTCACGCGAGCATTTGCCGGATTGAGATGCGAGGCTTCTTTCAAAGCTTGGAAGGCTTTCTGCAAGTCTCCACCCTCGGCTGCCTCATCGGACCTCTTGAGCAAGTCTGCAATCCTCGTCTGGGCGTCGGCGGCGGACATGATGTGCCATTGTTCCCCGAACAGGCAGGAGGTGCAGAGAATGAAGCTAAGAGCAGAGGCGGGTGGATGGTGCGCGCGCGATCGGCGCCGAGGACGGTGGCAGCTCGTCATGTGTCCGGCGTCGCGTGCTTGACCGAAGTGGAGCCTGCCAGCCGTGACGGCCTCATCATCATCACCGACACCTTCAGATACCCAGTCATCGCCTGTCTATTTCAGGCCTTGATCTGATGGACTGCATTCTGATCCCATACAAGAGCGTGTAGCAGCAGTCATTACCAGACATGGGCACCTGAGAAGCCGATTCCGATCATGATGCCGTCCTCTACTCCGCGTCCGTCCAGCCGCGTGCGCGACAACAGCAGCGCCTCCATCGACAAGCTCGACTACCAGCCCGGCGGCAAACCACTCCTCGCCCCCGATCAGCACAGCCGCGATGCGAGCAGCAGTCGCCAGCAGTCCGAAGAGCATAGCTATGCCGGGAGCTTCTTTTCCGACATAGCAGAGGGCATTGCCGATAAAGATCGCGAGCGCTTTCGCAAGCAGCTCTGGCGGTATGGGAGCTTCGCATGGGCATTGGTAAATACCCTAGGCGCTGGAAGCATTACAGCCTTCAGTCTCTACGCACCCTTGCTGCAAAGGAAGCTGCATTATTCGCAGCTGCAGGTGAACGGCATCAGCATCACTGCTGAGATCGCCATGTACTTGCCTGTGCCATTGTGGGGTATGATGTGCGATCGCTTTGGTCCAGGTATTCCTAGTCTATTGGCAGGCTCTTTCTTCGGCATCGGGTACCTGCTGGCAGCATTCGATTTCCAGAGTGGTCCGCCACCAGCTCTAGGAGGCGAAGGATGGCCCTACTGGGCCATGGTCATCGCATTCGTCTTCATTGGTTGCGGCACGAGTTTGATGTACTTGTCTGCCGTCACGACATGCGCGAAAAACTTTGGAAGAGGCAAGAACAAGGGCATTGCGCTGGCATTGCCCATTGCATGCTTCGGGCTGAGCGGCATGTGGCAGGCACAGGTGGGAAGCAGATTACTGTACGAGACCAGAGCAGATGGCTCGAAGGGGGACGTCAACGTGCACAAGTTCTTCATCTTCCTAGGTGTCTTACTCTTCACGACGGGGCTCATTGGATGCTTCGCATTGCGAATCGTGGACGAGGAGGAACTGATAGAAGATGCCGTGGAAGAACTGGAGCAGAGTGGTTTCTTGGACGAAAGTCAATACTTTCATCGTCTGCTCCGGGAAAGACAAGAATCAGAAGGATACGGCACATTGACTGATTCTGTCGTGGAAGAAATTAGTCGCAAGGCGGACGAGATGAAGGCGAAGAAAGCGGAGGAGCAGCGCATGAAGACATGGCTGCTCAATGCAGAAACGAGACGCTTCCTGAGCGACAAGACCATGTGGTGGCTCGCAGCTGGTTTCCTGCTCGTCACTGGTCCCGGAGAAGCCTTTATCAACAACCTCGGCACCATTATCGACACTTTATATCCTCCTATATCTATTCCGGAAGGCGGCAACCCCACTAGCGCCGCGACGCACGTTTCCATTGTCGCAGTCATGTCGACCATCGCACGTATCCTCACCGGCACCCTCACCGATATTCTCGCACCGACTTCCGTCCCACACCAACATCGGCGTGGCCCTAACAGCCTAGCAAACAGTCTCTCCTCACTTCCGCCCCCTCTACCGACAGAGAAGAAATTCTTCGAACTATCACGCATAACTTTTCTTATCGCCTTTTGCATCCTGATGAGCATAGGTCAAGTAGTCCTTGCCACAGGCTTGATTCAAGAGCATGCTGAACGCTTCTGGATCGTGTCAGCTTCCATCGGTGCCGGCTACGGAGCAGCATTCAGCCTGACACCGATCATTGTCAGTGTAATTTGGGGCGTCGAGAACTTCGGCACCAATTGGGGGATCTGCGCCATGATGCCGGCCATAGGTGCAACGATCTGGGGACTTGTGTATAGTGGTGTTTACCAATGGGCAGCAGATCTAAATACTGTTGAGGGGTCCGATATCGTTGAAGACAAGCTGTGCTATGGAGCCAAGTGCTATGCTCCTACATTCTGGGCAATGGCGGTCAGCGTCTGGCTGGCCTGTGGACTTTGGTTCTGGGCATGGCGTGGACCTGGTGGGTGGCTGAAGAGAGGCATAGCTGTTTAAAGCTGCAGACAACCTAGCAACAATAGACCAATTCCATCCAAAGCCACCATTTTATGATATAGCATGGCAGATGCCCGCAGGGCGCAGATGCGCGAACAGCTAGCTGCGCCTCATCTCATCAACAACGTGCTATACCAAAAGATTGGCGCCAAGGAATTGAGATGGGAGACGTGAGCCAAGACGAATAGCAGTACTCTCCGAAGATATAACGAATATGCCGGCTAATCATGCTTCCAGGCAGCCTCGAACGCATACAAGTACATGGCCTTGACGCTTTCTGTGCTCGCCCATTTTACTTGAACGACAACTGAAAATTACGAGAGTGATCTCACCAAAATACACTTTCGTAGCGGCCAGCGTCTTTATCACACCTCAAGAGCACATATCAGTATCGCGTCACTGTGGTAGCATCCCGGAACACCGAAGGCCACGTAGTATCGGTCGCGACGGATCATGGCGTCCATGTTCAAGGATATCCTACAGTACAATGTCGAAAAGCTGAAGAATTACGCCGACGGCAAACAGCAACCGACAGGCCAATCGCCATATGGCCAATATGGTCAACAGTCTCCATATGGACAATATGCACAACAACAGCCACATCCTCAACAACAGCATCCGTATCCTCAGCAGCAAGAGCCATATCCTCCACAACAGCCCTTCCCTGGTCAGGCAGCACCGGCAGGCCCTCCACCAGCCTACGGCAACTTTGTCAACGGGCAACACAACGTTCCCTCAGGCCCATACTCATCGCAGGCACCAGACTCTTCCTTTGTTGGAGCCGGCGGTAACGACAGCGCAAGCCGCGGTCTTCTAGGCAAACTCGAAAAATACGCCATGAAACAAGTCGACCCATACTACATGTGCCCAGCAGCCGGTCAAGCAACTCCAAGCCTGAACGTAAAATTCACCAAAG